>JAUTXW010004524.1:0-80702 GCA_030620095.1 Kuschelorhynchus macadamiae | reverse complement strand
GTCCAGCCGAGAGAGCAGCAGATATATATAGTTTATACTAAAAACAAAATAATAAAAATAAAGGCATTATTACTAGACACTTAAATGACGAATACAAGGAGGGAGACTGTGACCCACAATTCCTATTTTGACAATTAAATCAAAATAAATCTAGGTAGGTTACATTGCTCTCTCCTTTTATCCAGAATTTTTAATCTATGATACATCAGTAATTCTTTTTATTTTTATTATTTCTATTTGTTTTAATATAAATGGTATATATCCTATATACATTTAAGTTTAAAAACTTACTATAAGTAATTAATTTATTGTTATGTATTTATATCTATTTATTTTACTATAAACTGTAGCTATGTACATTTATTTTAATATGACTACTGTTTGCATAAATTTGTCATTTTTATATGTGTAAAATAGATGATAGTGTTGTGTTTTTTTAGCCCTGATAAAAATACGGAGAGTGTCGAAACGTCGGCAATTGATTTAAAATAGTAAATAAAACTAATGTCCAAATAAGCTGTTGTATAATTTTAATAGTACAAATAGCTCGACCAGTTAAGCCAAGCGGCTTAAATATTCATATAAAGAAAGTTTTTTTTTTTAATTTACTCAAAAACTAGATAACACTTTATGAAGAGGCTAAGAGTTAACTTGGAGAATCATAATTTTCCTGAAAGTACCACAAAGCACACTCAAAATTACCTATGGTAGTGTTCGGGTTCTTTGAATAGTTCCTTCAATAATTTTTCTTTTGTCTGTCCCTGCTAAAAGATAAATAATGCACTTGACATTATTATTAAAAATAAGTTTCACAGACTGAAAAACTAGCCCAGTTGCGTTTAGATCTCAACAGTAAATGCACTTTGTAAATTTCCGTACACCTAATTTTAATGCAGCGAGATCTAGATACCAAAGCCTCTCCCGCTATGAAAACATCATATCAATCATATTGTAAACAAGATTTTTCTAAAGCCATTTCTTATTAAAGCAATTTTTTCAGTTAAGTTTTACTCACAATGGCAAGTCCTTCGTCTGGATAAGAATATTGTAGCTAATATTAATGCAAATATAATTAACACTAAAAAATTCATCAGTTTGGTTCATTATTGTTTGTTGTATTTTATTGTTAAACTAATTCGAGTGGTTTCTGTCTGCGGTTTGGTGCTGTACATTTCACGCATTAGTGCATTTTAATGATCATGGAATTTAATGAGGCTGCATGAGCGTAAATTCTCCATGAACCCAATTATAAATAGGTTAAAAATTTATTGAAATAGGAAATATTTTAATGTCTTTTCAGCAGATAATGACAAATTATTATTTTTACAATGTAAATTATATTGTCTACTATTGTATTAAAGCTGTATAAACTCGTTAAAGGTGTTGTTAATATTTAATGCTATTTGCAGAATGTTCAGGGTCATCCGAACGAGAATAAAAATGCTTTTTTAACGTCGCTACCTATAAAATAGTATTTTTCTAACGATTTTTTAATCCTAATTTTTTATAACGGCCTTTAATAATAAGTATTAGGAACATTGTAAAGAAACATGATTAATAACGAATTCACCTAGGGTAAATTAATCTATGAACTTTTCTGCAAGTTTTTAAAGTTTTAAAGGCAAAAACGACAATCTTTTCGGGTTACTACGCTAAGAAAGTTTCTTACAATATTGTGTTTCCTTCAGCAATTATATCCCGCATCCATTTTTTAAATAAAATCACTTTGCCTCTAAAAATCTACTTAATTTTACCTTAAAACTCTTTATAGTACTCTGAAATATTAGAAAAAGCTCTACATTACTAAAATAAATTAATTCTTAAGTGTTACCCCAAAAACTCTTTAATTAAAACCCATTACGCCACTTTGACTCCACTATTCAATACTAACCTAACCTCTCGCACTTTCTTATTGTTCCAAACACATTCGGCAATATATTTACGAAAATTCCACATTTTTTGGACACTTTAGCACTACCTTTTAAATTTCAAATTTTTGACAGCTTATCAGAGATAAGTAGTTGAATCGCGAAAGTCAATGTAAATAAATCATTCGAGAGAGGAAGAGCTACTTCAAGTTCTCCCTCTATCTCCACGGAAAGTGAAAGTAGATGGCGCCGTAGATTGACGTTGATGTTTGCCCGCGAAATTCAAAACGCTTTTCTTTCCTTTTTTGTATCTGATTTCTACACTTAATTTAATAAAACATACGCATAATTTTCATCATTATTTATTGGGAAATCTCAGATTAGGGACAGTAAACTGCAATTCTAAGCACTTAATGGCTAAAAATGCGACATTTACTGGCAAAATATAATAAAATGTGTTTTTTTCCAAATTCCTGACATGAACCATAATTGGAGGTTAATGGATATCAATGCCATTTGACCTACTTGCAAATTGAAATGGAAAAGATACACCAAGTGAAAATTGACCGAAATATAGCTTAGCTTATATTTACCTCTAGGAATATATTTATATAATGGCAGATTATTTCATTTTGTGGGTATGTTATGAGTATCAATAATGTCAATATCTCAACGGCAAACTTGGCAGATTTCAGGGATTTGATAAAACAGACTTTAGGCATATAAAATATTTAGCCTATTTACAAAATTGTAAATAACTACAGTTCAATGCTTATTTCACTATTACCTTTTACTGCGTACATAGAAGTACAAACTTTTATAATACACACACTAATACTACACAATGCCAAATAAAGTAGTCCAATTCCAAAACTGAATAACACAAAATAAAACATGAAACAACACAATCCAAAGAAGGCGTAAGGCGGCCATTTTCAGAAAACCAAACAGAAAACTGTCGTCAGTGTTGTCAAGTTAAATTATTTCAATAAATGACAGTGCTTCTGTTGCGCAAGCAGGACGGAGATAAAAAAATAAAATTGAAAGAAAAAAATACGGTTTGGCAATAGTGCTGATAGTGATTACATCTACATTTATGTTATGTTAGCTTTCGACGATCAGAGGCAAGGACGAAGATACAGCAGATTATGCGAGATGAAAAGAGGTGGATATACCAGAGAAATTTTTCAACTTAGATGCTCGTTTCAACTTCGTTGTCTCTGAGCTAATAATCAATCACAATGTTACGTTTCTATAGTAACAAAAGCCCCTATACATTATAGACTCTTTGTAATAAAAAAATACATTAACATTACTAATAATATCATTGTTTAAATAATATGGCTAAACAGTGTTTTTTATTCGTATGCTAAATGGCACACATCTTAAAAAAACAGCTTTTCACGATTTGTTATTTAAAATATTATTATATTTCCGTTTATTATAAATTTTTATTATTAATAAAATATTTTTTGTGTTATATACTGCCTTATCACTAAAAATTACTATAAAAGAAATTTACGGACTTTCTCTATATTTTTCTGATGTTGCAATAATTATAAGGAATAACTTTTGTTTTCTAATACCCTCTAACAATTTTATTTATTATAGATACCTACCAAAAAAGAACACAAGACATTTATTTACCACGCAAAATGAAGCTTTTTGATTATAATTTCTATATTTGTAAAAATTTCTGGTCAGTTTAACTTCTCCATTTTAATTCAAAATTTAATATTTACTGTTTTGCGTCCGAATGGAGACTGAAGTGTTAGTGGCTGCGCAGTTCCTTTTATACCCCTTTATGATATTATTGCACTAATTACGCTTGATTTTTTGATGTCTGACTCATTGATGATTATTTTACTTACTGTTGGTAGTTTTAATGATTCGTTCGTTTTTTATTTAGATCACTATGTTTTTTTATTGCCTACGGCTCTCGGATTATTCTGGACTTATAGTACCATATATCGGCAATCTGCCAACACCCTTGAACTTTATTTAGTGGTCCGTTCCCTGTTGATGTGGTGGGACGGGTAGGTGGTTGCTTATTTTTAATATTGGTTTGATTCTCTTCTACACTTGCTAATATTCGCCTATTAGTTTCAATAATGTATACATTTTCACAGTCCTGGCCAGAGACGGCTCGTTGTCTAAAATTTAGAGTCGGCCGAGGCTCAAGGCCAATCAAGGGCGGTTTTACGGTGTGGGGGTAATGAGGTAATTACCCCCCTGCCCCCAGACCGGTGAAACATCACGTGTAATTTACATATTTTTACGTGGAAATTACGATTAAAAACTTGGCTAGGAAACACTATAGCACAAGAGCGACCTGTTGGATTGGATCTCTTGCATATCCGTAGATAGAGTATTGATCTAAATATAAACAATGTAATTAATTAATTTGCTGCAGGAAAAAATTGGATGTTGTTCTATAACTATTTATTAGAGGCCATTTTTTCACTTATGCCACAAAAGGTATGATAAAAAATATGGGTGTTAAAATGTTAGTAAAACGCTCTAGTCAGTCAATTTAATTTATTAATATTTTAATGCATCTTGCCTCAAGAGGAAAACAAAATGGATGCCAAAGTGAAAGCTACATACACAACCAAAAAAGTATATTGTCCAGCATGAACCACGATGCGGCCGGCCGACTTATGAAACAAATTGTAAACGATATTTTAAAATATTCACTTCACATTTCGTCACCACATTTAAACATGTAACATGGAGTGAAAATTACTAATATATTAACCATTTTAAGTCATGACTAATGTAAAAAACTAACAAAATAATTTAAAAATATGTAGTATCATTTTATAATAACTAAAATTAATACCTGAAAAATGGTAGTATTTAATTGGGAAAAATTCTGGGGATACGGCCACATCCAGACGGGCCGGTGTTGGGTGATACAAGCTACGACGAAGGTTATAGCATGGGGATTATGCTACGTACCGCGTGAATTAGTAGCTGAAGTCTAACATGTGAGATGATGGAATCGGCTTGCCGAGCCACGGTCTATAATAAATATATTAGAATATTTGTGGACGGTGGCCCGCGGACTGTTGTTAATGGCGTCAAGCAACGATAATAAGATTACCTACTTATTTTGCTATATGTCCAGGAAATAGTAAACAACATTTTGGTTTTGTGCGTTTTTAGGATGTTTGCAAAATTAATTTTGAAAAATATTTACTTACTTTTTTAAAAAGAGAATTTTTCCTGTATATTTTCTTCTACCGATCTTGCCGCCACTGAGGAGCCGCCACCGGCCCTGGCATAAAGTAACACAGGGTGTCTTTTAACGGAAGACTAAAAATGAAAAACGTAATTTTTTACCTTATTTTAGGAATGAAAGTTCATATAAACATGTATTCGAAAGGCTTTAGTTATTAAGATAAAAGGTATTGAAATAAAAAAAAACTTTAACGACGGTTAGAAATATCGGATTAAAGTAAGAAATAAAGAAGTTAGAAAATAAAATGAGAAATTTGATTTTTTAAATACAGTGACATGGAGTCAAAAAATTGGGACCTAGACCTACAAAAAAGTAACACTCAGTATATTTTTGCAAAATGTATGTAATGTAAGTAAATAATGTAGTATTGTCATTTTGTTGACGTTGTGTACGGTATAGTTATGTCAAATTTGAATCATCAATTCTTAGAAAAGCCCTGTCTTTCGATTTTAACCATCAATTAAAAAACGCCCTGTATGTACCCGTCGTTTTCCAATTTAATTTTATCTGAAAAAGTTATTCACCTTTATTTGTTTGTGGCCTATCTAATGTTTGTACGCTACGTTTTCTAAGACTACTATAAATTTTTCTGTAATGTCTTTTTCTTCCTGGTTTATAACCTTTGGTTTCCATTGTTAGGAAACTTCGGCTAATAATAGCTTCCTATATGGTGCAATTTTTATATCCAGATTTCTTTAAAGCATAATGAAATATTATAATAGTTAATTTTGTCTCGTTTGCGTATGTTAGAGTGTTTTTAAAATAGAACGGAAGCTTTCACGGCTTTGTTCTATTAAGAAATCATGGTTCTTGGGATTAGACCGTGTCAAATTGGAATTACTATCCGACGTTTCGCCTTCGATTGCACGAGGCATCTTCAGGGATCTTTACTCCACGAGATATGAACACTGAATTCAGTATCTAATCCCAAGAACCGTGATTTCTTAATTGAGTGTTTTTTATTAAATTTGAAAATCAAATCGGTTAGTGACGGATATGTTCAGTACTACTATGAAGATTAAGGACTTTCGATATTATTTTGGAAAACAACAATTTTTTTTAATAACTAAATAGAACTTTTTAATAGGGTCCTTTATGTAACACATACCCTACCAATCACAACTTCGTAGAGAGCCACAAAAAACCGCTACGTAGAACACATTTTAATCAAAACAAGCATTTTCCATTATCACACCCAAATACGAGTAAGGTATTTCAAGAAAAAACCTCTTTATTGGCTTCTATCGAAACTCTGGAACATATTTTTTCGTTGATCACTTCTACTATGCAGTTTGTACGCTTGATTTTATTTCCATATTAGTAGAGAACAATGTCTCACAAATTCGTAAAATAAATTGCCATTGCAAGCGTCTTAATCAAACAAAGACGCCTTCTAAGTTTCTAGTGCTATACTTCTTAGGGGAGTTTTTTGTAGCTTCGATAAGCAGTGGTCAATTACGCCATTTTCTTAAATTGCTTTATCGGACCCCTCCATGGAGACTATTTGTCAACTTAATGACGAGAAACCGAACAAAAACAACGGACAACTCTTATCAGTTAGTGTCCCTAGGGATGTCCCTGTCGCTATTGCAGGACGCGATCATATTTGTGATAGAATCGGGAAAGTTTTAAGGAAGTTCTTGGAAACTGAAACTACAAAAAATCTATAAACTGCGCCAAAGCTAATTAAATAGACTGGACTATAAAAAAAATCTAGATGTCTGTAAAAAGAATTGAAGTCACCGTTATTCGTAGGGGTACAGATAAGTAACTTGTAACTGTAACTACTTTATCTGCCGATTAGCAAAATAACACTTATAATAAAAGTAAAACATGCAAATTTAAAAAAAAACTTTTGTAAACGGTTAAGAGAACATAAAATTTTTAAATCTGATTTTCAGGAAATATGTTGTGTAATAGCATCAAAACATGGTTTAATCGCTAAAATCAATAGAATAACCCGTAAAGATATCTTAAATTACAATTTTTATTATGTATTCTAATAAAGAGGAGAAGGAGCTTTTCGTAAAAAAAGATTTGATTACTCAGGAATGCTTGAACGGATATTCTTAAAGGGCATATTTTCGGAATATTTAAAGTTTTATAATATTTAAAGTTTTATAATCTTATAAATAAAATCGATGTATATTTGTAATTCAATTCACAAGAAGCCGTTGTATTAAATCAAAAACCTTTTCTTGATTTTTCTCCAAAATTTTAAATGAAGCATTTTAATGTTTAATAAATCGCAAAAAGAAAATTCTGTATTTTGTATCAGAAGAAGGGCGGCTTATTAAAGCTCTAAAACATAAGCCCCATTTTGAAATTGTTGTGTGAAATTCGTTTTTAATAATAGTATGAATAAGTATTTTTCCAGACTGGAATCTAGTCAAATATATCCCAAATTATTGGGGATGTATTTGACTATATATATATGGGATCCTGACTTTTGCTGTTTGTAAGTGGGCAGTAAAAACATTATGACCATTAGTTTATGAAATGTTGGAGAGACAGACGGGATGGATGGAAAACTATAGAAGTTACGGAAAAAGTTAAACGCAAAAGGTTATTGCTGCAAAACGAAGTTTTAATTTATAATACTTTTGCATATACAGGGTGAGACGTTCCCTTTGTCACTATCAAATTCGTTGTTTTAAACGGGAGAAACTATATATTTTTACATTTTAAAATCTACAATGAATTCTAAACACATTTCATGTAACGCTTCCTGTACCCAAATTCATTTAATTTCGTGATATTGACATTTCAAGATTGACATTTTATCCAGGTGTAAAACCTAAACGGTTTGATCTATAAGAAAAACGGTTTGCACTATCTTATCTTATTTTCGGAATAAATATAAACAGGTATCAACTTCCGGTTAAACGGGGAGATCAAAAAATTCAACTTCCAGTTTAACCGTGTAAACCGTATTGTTATTTATCAAACCATTTATATTTTCTAGCAGGTTAAATTGCTCAAAATATCAAACTTCAATGTCAATATCACGAACAGAAATACATTTGAGTATAGGATGTGTTATATGAAAAACAATTTGAATTGTAGAATTTAAAAATGAAAAATATATAGAGTGTCTTATTTAAAATATTAAAGTAGATAGTGACTCAAGGAAAACGACTCACCTTGTATATATTAAAATATTATAGAATAAACTCCTACATTTGACTTTTTTCCGTAACTCCTATTGTTTTCCAGATAAGGAAGTGGGTTGTCTTACGTGTGCCACTTTGTATATAAGGTAAATAAAACTAATAATTGTTTTAGAGATGTTTATTTTAATAGGAGCGTGTAATTTACAAGAGGAGAAAAAATGGGGGCATGTTGTAACATTAAAATATACCTACCTACCTAATCTAAATTAAACATAATGCAGTTTCGCTATAACTGTTATAAGCTAAATTAATTAGAAGTGGTTCTCTGTTATTGGCGTAATTGTACATATTTTTTTATTATTATTATTTTATTCCCATCCAACTATAATAGTTTATTACAAAGAAAATACAAAACTAAAAATATAAAAATAATAAGAAAATATTCATAATACAAAGAGAACTACAAGGAATACGGTTAAAATGTTAAAAAAAATAATGTTTAACAGGAAAAGCAACAACAATAGATATATAACTTTTTAACTCATTATTCCAGGAAAAACTTTTTTGGTTCTTTCTTGAACTCTTCCATATTATTTACTTCCATGATTTTCTTTGGTAAATTATTATAGGTGATAATGCCAGTGTATAGAATTGACCGTTTTTTAAAATTACTTGTCTAGTATTATGTTCGTGTATTGTATTTGTTTTATGTAATGTGATGTTTGATTGTTTTAATTTAAGATTTATAGAATGAATTAATATACAAACCGTTAATTATAAGCCGATTTATGTCTAGATATCCTTCAAGTTTACATAAATTGGATATACGTTAATATGGAAGTTTATGAATGCATTTAATAATTTTGTTTTGTATTTTTTTTGAATGATTTAGATTATTTGAACAAGCAGATCTCCAAACTGAAATTAAGTACTGTAGTTTTTAGGAATCCTAAAAATAAAAATAAATAATACAAATTTTAAAATAATTTTTACAAATTTTATGTATATATATGTATATATATATATATATATATATATATATATATATATATATATATATATATATATATATATATATATATATACATATATATGTGTTTTCATTCCGGGTGTACATCCGTTCACTACTGTCGTTCTGAAAAGAACAGGTTTGCTGACGTTTCGCCAAAATCACGTTTGGCATTTCGAAGCTTTCTTTCTCGCGTCCGAATAGAGACTTGTCAGCAAAACTGTTCTTTTCAGAATGACAGTAGTGAACGGATGTACACCCGGAATGAAAATACATTATATTTTTCCATCCGTGAAGGACTAAGAATCAACACATATATATATATATATATATATATATATATATATATATATATATATATATATATATATATATATATATATATATATATATATATATATATATATATATATATATATATATATATATATATATATATATATATTGCTCCAAAAAAAGCTCTGCGATATTTTCTAAAATACAAAGTTTTTGGAACCTTCAATTAAAACATTGAAATGGGTTTTTTTTATTTTTTAATGTTAATCAAATACAAGTTGCTAATATCCAAAAAAGTATTTTAATTTTTCTGATACTACGACAATTATTCAAAAATCCTCCAAATTGCTTTTTTGATTTTCACTTGGTGATTCCCAACAATCTCAAAAAATCGTTTTTTTCAAAAATGAAAATTGAACAAAGATTTGACTGTATTGTTTCCCATCCTGTGTTTATGAATTAGGATCGCTAAATCGAAATTCAATTTAAAACACTTAGAATCTATAAAATAGTCTCCCATTTGTGGAAAATTTAAATTTGTCGAGATATTTAGATTTAAAAATAGTCCAAAATTTTGTATTACGCGTTTCAAAGTTTCAGCATTTTTTTTATTATATAATGTTTTTCGAAGTTTAAGGAAAAAAATAAACCTTAACGAAATCAAAAGCAAAATAGGGCATTTATATCATTCTCGAGTACCAGCAAAAATCAGAAAGTCGCTTATCAATAATTGTGGACCAGTTTATTTAAAGACCATGCAGATTTAACAATTGGCACCATTATTTCATGTCAATTATGTAAATATTTTATCTTATAACTAATATACTAAATTAAAGGGCATATCTAGCTTAAAAAGTTATTGACAATCAAATAAGTGAAAAATCAGATGTCTCGATTTATCAGATTCTTATGCATTATTGTCTTCTTGATATTGCTCTAATATGTCATACACAGGATCGTAGATTATTTCTTTTGCATTGTAGGCCAGCATATAGTCCAAGTGGCCCCAAACTTGTATAGGAACTTGATATTTCAAAACGATGTTTGGAAGGGTTTTGGTAAATTCTTCCACCATCTAAAAATTAATTAATACTTTAACCCCAAGTAAACTAAAAAATATTATCTATGTGTAGTATAAGTTGCTATCTAATCTGGACAAAATCTCAATAACACCTTAGGGAAGTTTTACACATCCACCTTATTCTCCTGATATTATCTCATCAAAATTTTACATTTTTTCAAACTCTACACTATAGTCAAATGAGGTCTTATCGTGCGGGTCCAAAGGTCACCAACATTATGAATCAAATCAGAAAACACAGTGAACACCAAAATGTTGTGTGATTCTTTTATCGAGCTATTAAATCTTGATGGGCTATTTACAAGTATACAGGGAGAAAGAAAATACTTACACACAAAATGGCAAGCGCCTTAATAAAGTCGGAGGGTGGTTCGAATCAGTGGAACAATCAGGATATAGGATTTTTTTATCAACCACCAAAAATTATGAGCCCCGCTTGACCCAAAAATCTAACCACTTATACGGTGTCATTTATTTAGATGCGGGTCACCCCAGTGCAAAGAAAACTTGTTTTTTTTTGTATTGTGATAACAAAAAAATTTTATTTTGCCAAAATATTATACACTTTTGTTAAAAACACAAGATAAATAGTTATTACTTCCCTCGTGAGATTTTTTCAGATCTTTACGTTTAAGGGTCCCTAGATGCCGGAAAATATGTTTTCTCAATTCCGTCTGTCTGTAGGTATGTTTGTCCGTTAGTCTGTCTGTTCACGGCATAGCTAAAAACTACTTATTCGATTTCTTCAAATTTCAGTCTAAAATTAAGGGCCATGCATGCCTGTATTTTTCGTTAACCCCGAGTTTCTGGTAAAGCGATTTTACCAATTTTTATATATCAAATTTTGTCTTATAATTAATAAAAAAATTTACTTATTTTATACACGCTTTAAAATTGGAACAAGTATTCTATAATTATTTATTTATTGCCTGCAAAGTTAGAAATGTACTAAAAAAGTTAGAAAAAAAATGGTGTCAAATCTAATAAAAAAATTTTTAAATTAAAATTCACTGGCTAATATCCAGGAGCCAGTGGCAAAAGCTCTGAGAATCGGTATAAGGAATGTACAGAAACTTGTGCATGAAAAAAAACATAATTTACTTTCGAAGAAGATTAAGAAATGTACACGAAAAAATCCAAAGGCAAAAGACTTACAACTTTAGTTACAATGCAAAAATGGATATTCATAATGCAATTCATGATTTATACACGTCAAAGACTAATATAATCCTTCAGAAACTGTTTAATATTATAGACTAAAAAATATCATCATCACTTAAAAAGTCCTCATCTTGTGAGTCGTCCTCAAATGGCGCAATGATCATTGTTGCTATTTCGACATCTAGAACTCGTTCTCGGTTCCACTAATCCCATATTAATTTCTCCGTATGTTCCACAGATTTCTTCCAGTACTCCGGCGTAATATAATTAAATGAATCTTGCCAAACAATTTGCACTTCATCTGATGTAAGACCATAGTTCACGTCTTTTTCGTAATATGATTTTGTCCCAGCCCATATTAATTCTATTGCGTTAAACTGGCATTGGTACGGCGGCAGTCGTAAAACCTCATGTCCATTTTCCCGTGATATTTTATCTACGGCATATATTGTTGGTTTTTTAATAGATTTTGCCATTAAAAGAAGTTCTGTTTTCAGCACAATTTTCTGCACATACCGATTCTCAGAGCTTTTGCTACTGTCTTCTGGATATTGGCGGGTAAATTTTTATTTTCGTAATATTTTATTAGATTTAATACCATTTTTTTCGCTTGCATCTTCCGGATTTTATGCGGAGGATATGATTACACGTAATAAAAGGAAACTTAAAAAGTTTGTCATTGATAAATCGTATGACCCGCACGATAACACTGCTTTTGACTGAATCGGATATCTTCCGCTCTTGAATAGTAAAATTGGCAGAATGTTGTTAATCGATGAAAAAGTATATTTTAGTAATTGGTTTTTGTGTTTCGTTATTTATGATTTATACAATTTTATTAAGAAAAAGCCACAAATTAACGTATCAACCTATAAGTACAAGAAATTCATAAATGCGGATCAGAAAGCAGTTTATTATAAATTAAAGTATTTGTTTATTACCCTAGGATTTCCATACGGATCTTCTATAGCATAGAAAAGTGCGACTGGAATTCTTACGTTTGACATATTGTAGAAGGGAGGCTTTGTACTGTTATAAACTTTGATATTCCTTTTCATTCCATAGTCATATTGCTTAAATTCCCCTACAAAACGTTAAATAAAAAAATGTGTTCAATAAAAACTGACTTAACAACACTGCATTTTAAATTAGGATAGAATTTAAAACCAAATCAAGATTAAAGAATCTACTATAATCCTGCATAAGATAACTGAACCTACTATGTACAGTTGGCGACGGATAAATCCGTACTATGTCAATTCAGTCTAACCTCATTTTATAATAACTTGGTAAGTAGCCTAGTAATTATAAATATATAAAAAATTAAACACAATAGTTTTTTTTTCTCCTACTGACATCTCTACTACAGGAAAAAACTGAGCAATATAAACATGGAACTTTTGTTTTTTATGTTCAAAAATAAAATTCAAAGTGGAAATCAGTTGTTACAATATGTTATAATTAGGTTTTTTCCTTCAAACTTTCCAAATATATATAAACAATTACTGGTTTTTGTTATCGAATATTTTTATGGTTTTTCATATGTAATCGTATTTTTATAAATAAGTGTTTAGACACTTTTTCCATATGGTTTTATCTTCCATAGAGTGTTTGAAACAATATTGTTGCATAAAAAACTTTGATTTAAACATGTGGTAAATAATCAAATTTGATTCATCTTACTTTTAAATGCTGTTCTCAGAATTCCCGAAAATCCCACGATCTACTACGACTCAAAACGTCATTGTTTCGTTTCTTCATTTTTTGAGAATAATTGTAAATACCCCTGCCTGTAAAATCTGACTTTCTTTTCATTACTTTCGTACTTACACGGTGTTCAAACAAGCGTGTAAGGTGCTCTATCTCGGAAACTACCCATAACTAAAGTTGAAAAAAGAAAATCTAAGATGACCGCTAGGGGACGTAACCGCCATTTTGAGTTATAAACGTGGTGTTTCCTGGAATACTGCTTTATTAAGATAACAAGAAATATATGATTTTTTAAGTTGAGATAAATTCTGGTCTTTTATGTTAAATACATTTTGCCTTATCTCTAAAAACAAAGTGGTGAGGCTGTTTAACTGTTTTTGTAAATATAAATCTGTAACTTGACAACGGCTAAATGAATTTCAACAATGTTTGTGTCGTTGAAAAGAGCTTTTCTGGGGCAATAAAACCTACCTTATTTGTGCTGATTGTAATTTGATATGTCGCCAAAGGCATTTTTCAATATTACAAAAATTGCAAAATTTCTTAAAAAATTAAATGTATTGGTATTGCTTTTTTTATATATAGAAGATAGCAAAATGATGCCCAAACATGCTGGTGAAAACCGCGCATCGATATCTTGTTTGTAACTTAAAATATCGGTGAAAGAAGATTTAATGAGAAACTTCAATGGATTTATTACAGGTTTTTTGAAATCGCGGGCGAAACGTCGGAAAGTAATTCCAATTTGACACGTTCTAAACATAAGAACCATAAATTCTTAATCGAATTTAGTCCCCACCTTAGTACTAGAGCATTGTCTCTCGCCGTATCACGTTCTGCTGTCCAAAATACTTTCAAGGATCATAGGTAAATTCTAATGACACTAGAAAATATATTCCTGTATATGTATTTTTTATTTTTTAGACTGCCCCAGATCGTTACGTTTTACATCAGGCCTTGAATAAACAAGATTTTGACCGTAGGTTGGATTATTTTTATTGGATGCTAGGCGTGATGAATGAAAATAGATAATTTTTTTTTCCCAAATTTTTTAAACAGATGAAGCAACTTTTAACAGTGATGGTAAAATTAACATGCATAACATGCATTTTTGGTCTGCGGAATATCCTCATTGGTTGCGCGACATTCACCATCAAGGAGTCGGAAACTTAATGTGTGGTGTGACATTATTGGACCATATTTCTTCGACCACTAAATGGCAACGTGTTTCTAGATGTTTTATTCAACCAATTCATGATATTGTTAGAAAATGTGCCATTGGAAATATGACAAAATTTGTTTTTGCAATTGCACGGTTGTCCAGCACATTTTGCTATAAATGTACCGGAACCCAAAATTGTAGTATTTCAACAGCGGTGGATAGGAAGAGGTCTATTTCCATTGCCATCCAAATACCCAGATCTAACCGGTTTGGATTTTTATTTATGGGAAACAGTTAAAGAACATCACATTTCAAACTGAATATACAGTTAGCCAAGACATGAAAACAGGATTTGGAATGCAATTCGCAACCTATCAAGAGCCGAAATTGAAGCTGCAGTTCTTTCCACGCAAGAGAGGCTCCAGCAATGCATACAACGTGCAAATTTAAGAAGACATTAAACACCTTTTTTCTCTAAATCGATTCTTTTCAGGACCACAATTTACATAAAAAAGAATTTTTGGTAAAAATATACGTTTTCAAAAAACCTGTAATAAATCCATTGAAGTTTCTCATTAAATCTTCTTTCACCGATATTTTAAGTTACAAACAAGATATCGATGCGCGGTTTTCACCAGCATGTTTGGGCATCATTTTGCTATCTTCTGTATACAAAAAAGCAATACCAATACATTTAATTTTTTAAGAAATTTTGCAATTTTTGTAATATTGAAAAATGCCTTTGGCGACATATCAAATTACAATCACCACAAATAAGGTAGGTTTTATTGCCCCAGAAATTTAACATAAAAGACCAGAATTTATCTCAACTTAAAAAATCATATATTTCTTGTTATATTAATAAAGCGGTATTCCAGGAAACACCACGTTTATAACTCAAAATGGCGGTTACGTCCCCTAGCGGTCATCTTAGATTTTCTTTTTTCAACTTCAGTTATGGGTAGATTCCGAGAACAAGATATCGAGGGGCGGTTTTACCAGCTTGTTGGAGCACCATTTTGCTATTTTTTCATGAAAAAGAAAATAACAATATATTTAATTTAAAAAAAAAATTGCAATTTCTGTCATAATAACGAAAAATGCACTGTGCATATAACACAGGTTTTGTTGCCCAAGGAAAGCTCCTTTCAACATAAAAATTGTTGAAATCCGTTCAGCCGTTTTGAAGTTACAGATGTTTATTTACAAAAATATTTGAGCACCCGCACCTCTTTATTTTTAGAGAGAGGGCAAAAGGTTTATTAAAAATACTCGAATTTATTTCAGCTCTAAATAGCGTATATTTTTTTGTTATATCTCGAGAAACTCCACTTTATTAAATTCTATCTAGGCTATAAAGGCTATCTTGGAAACCTGCAAATAATGTTCAGGATTTTCTTTTGACCACTTTAGTCATAGCACCTTACATGTTAATTTGGGCAACCTGTACATAGATATACACAGCTCCCCATTCAATTTCATTTCCACTTATCAAAAAATAATAATTTTGGTTGGAATTATTACAAATCTTCAGATTTTTCTTTCGACGAGGGATCATAGTGACAAAAAACTCTAGTTACCGATTAATTTATCACAGAAACTATCGTATTTAGGAGAAAAATCATCATGACCTAATTTTTCACATTTACATATTACCCCTCTCTGCAATATTTTGGCAGATATTGACAGGAAATGAATTTTTGCAACTTATTTTAGCAAAGTAAAATTAAGCTAGTCAAAAAAGACCTCAAAAGGCTACAGTTAAAAAAAAAAGGTCTACATGCTAATCTTTTGTGGTTCCAGTTAAAAAATGGCTCTAGTAAATAGAGCCAATACGAAACTGCTGATCAGCGGTTGCTAGAAGTCTACTTTCGCAGATTCTGCTAAAATACCTATAATATTTTTTTATTGTTTCGGTGGCTGGGATGGCCCATGGATCCTACGTGCCTCACCTATGAAAAGACGAAGGAAAATTGGTCACTACTTTAGACAGTCAGAAAAATTATATATTGGGTGGCGTCAAGAAGCCGACAAGGTACTGGAGACCTAATTGGCATTCTAATAGATCACTATAAACTCAACAGGCACATATATCGACTAGGGTTAGTGAACAGCTTTCTTTGTCCCAATTCTGACATAAAGGATGAAAGCCCTTACCAACTCATGTAGGTAAGGTAGGTGCGAAAATTGTGCACGATTATGATGTTCTTATCAAGATTTACAAGAAGAATCTGCAGAGGCTCGATTGGGGCAACATGCTCTTCTTCATTAGAAGGACGAACCGGCTCGGTGGGGGAGTAGAGTGAGGTAGGTGGAACCGGTGTTTGCGAAAAGGGCCTAGTTACTGAGCTTCTTCCTTAGTCTTACTACTACCACTATTACGGATATGAGTGTGTATGTAAACAAAATTCATGCGAACGTTAATTTGAGAATGGGAGATTTTACAGCTACACTCAGATAAATTTTGTACTCACGTTTAAACCGATCTTAATGACTTCCACTCATTTTCATACAGCAGTTCCATCTAAAAATATCTACAATATTTTTTTAAGCTGCTTTGAAGTGGACATAGTTAAACTGCTTGGAAAGGACTACGTTAAACGACTATAGCAAAACTTTTTGAATCCATAATGTGTGACTACTTTTATATACTCTGTAAAAATATAATTAACACTGAACAACACGCTTTTATAAAAAACCGTTCTATTGAGAGCAACTTGTTCATTTACTCACAGTACTTGTTGGAGAACATGAACGAAGGCTTTCAGGTGGACGCCATCTACCGACTTCAGCAAGGCGTTTGACAAAAATTGTTGACAATATTTTGATAAGCAAACTTGCTGATGCCGATATTCACGGAAGTCTACTTAAATCATTTTCATCTTCTACTACTAATAGAATCCAAGCCATTAAAATTAGTATGTTTATGTCAGCTTCTACAAAGATTAGTTCAGGAGTGTCTCAGGGGTATCACCTGGGACCTCTCTTATGTAATATTTACATTAATTATATTAAGAAATCATGGTTCTTGGGATTAGACCATGTCAAATTGGAATTACTGTCCGACGTTTCTCCTTCGATTGCACGAGGCATCTTCAGGGATCTTTACTCCACGAGATCTGGACACTGAATGAGCATGAAGAGATTAAGGCGGGCTTTTATACCCGACTTGTGCTCACCGAACCGTGACCCTGTGTTATGATCGGTTTCCACGTGTGATGTAGACCGTAACCCGTATCTCTATTGAAATTTTTTGTATGTTTAAATATTTCAATAGATTCCCTAAATTTTCGTTTATAAAAACCTGGAACCGATGCTAGAACCTTGGTTTCCTTTACATTTATGAAATGGCCAGTGTTATGCTGGTGTTCAGCTAGAGCAGATTGAACAATGTGTTTCTTTTCAATACATCGTTCATGTTTCTTAAGTCTAGTTGATATTGAGCGTCCTGTTTCCCCCCACATACAGTTCTCCACATGAGCAAGGAATTTTATATACTCCTTCTGTTTGGAAAGGTACAATATCTTTTAGAGATCGCAAGCATTGTCCAATTTTCATATGTGTATTGAAGATTGTACATATGTTGAACCGCCGAAGTAATCGTCCTATTTTGTCTGTAGTGCATGTATGAAGGGAAGAGTAACACTACCTGTTGGTGGCTCTTTATCATTCTCCTTTGGCGGAGTTGGATTACTATATCTTTTAATTGAACGCGTAATATCTTCAGTGCAATAGCCATTCCCTCTGAGAACTTCGGTCATTTTCGATGTATCCGATGTTACTAAAGACAAAATAGGGCGATTACTTCGGCAGTCCAACATACGTACAATCTTCAATACACATAAGATTGGACAATGCTTGCGATCCCCGAAAGATATTGTACCTTTCCAAACAGAAGGAGTACATAAAATTCCTTGCACCTGTGGAGAAGTGTATGTGGGAGAAACAGGACGCTTATTATCGACTAGACTTAAGAAACATGAACGATGTATTTAAAAGAAACAAGTTGTTCAAGCTGCTGTAAATGAACACCAGCATAACACTGGCCATTTCATAAATGTAAAGGAAATGGAGGTTCTACCATCGGTTCCAGGATTTTATAAACGAAAATTTAGAGGATCTATTGAAATATTTAAACATATAAAAAATTTCAATAGAGATACAGGTTACGGTCTACATGACACGTGGAAACCAATTTTAACACAGGGGTCACGGTTCGGCGAGCACAAGTCGGGTATAAAAACCCGCCGGAATCTCATCAAGGTCATTCAGTGTTCAGATCTCGTATAGTAAAGATCCCTGAAGATGCCTCGTTCAATCGAAGATGACACGTCGGATAGTAATTTCAATTTGACACGGTCTAATCCCAAGAACCACGATTTCTTAATTGACCAAAGCTGGGAAAGCTTCCGTTCTATATTAATTATATTGCTTGTATGCTCACGACCTAAAGATTTTTTCTAGACTTGCTAACTCATCTGATATGTCGCTCATACCACATGACTTGAACAATCTTTTTTCATACTGTCAGCGAAATTGTCTATATCTCAATCTGAAAAAATGTCGCACAATAATATTCTCTAGAAACACAAAAAAATTTTATCGGTTTTTTTGTTGCACTAATTGTATGACAAATGTTTTTTTTTCTTCTCGATTTGTGTACATTATTAGGCGCTATTAGCGAATATTGTTACTGGGTTCGCCCCGTTTTGTATTCCTTAATAAGTAAATAAAATAAATAAATAAAAAGTAAATAAATAATGTTATTCTGCAACAGTAGTATAATTAAAGAACAAAGGCAAACTAACTTACCACTTTTAATAATCTGGCCGTAATGCACTGGTTGTCTAACTGCAAAACCAGAAGGATTCTGCTGTAAAAGAGTATGCAAGGAGGTCTGAAAAAATGAAGAGATATAAGTAAATCATATTTTTGTTTTCGTACTTCTGCAAATAATACTTTATATTTTGTCATTTAAAATATCTTAAAATTGTTTCATAAAAACTATTTTTATATAAAAAAGATGTAACCCTGGATTTTTCTTAAAACCAAGGTACAAGATTGCTACGCTCTTATTTAATAATTATTATTACTGTTTTATTATAAATTCACAAAAAGGTATCAAGATTACAGCTCGTGGTCAACAGAGCGTGCAATGTAGATGCCCTAGCTCAATTAACCCGGAGAGTAGGGCGTGGGAAAACTTAAGAAATCAAAAAAAAAAGAGAGATAAAAAAAGAAATGAGCGCCACCAATTTAGAACGGCTTAAATTGGAAAGCCCCTTGATCTTTGCGGCACTTGCTTCCTCTTGATACTTTAAAAGAAAAAGAGTGAGCTAAATAAAACACAAATATAGTAAAAAAAAAAAAATCTATTATCAGTTACGGTATAAAAGAAAGAAAAAAAAATAAAATGTAAACAATAGGTGTCACCAAATCCAGCAGCACCTGGAAGTTCTGAGACGCTCCTAACTTCAAACTAGGCCCGTGACATGGGATTAGTCCCGAATCTTGAAGTTAAGCCCGTGACTTGAAATTGTCTGTGACTTGCAGTTGTAATTAGCCCCTGAGTTGAAATTAGGACTGTGACTTACAGTTGGCCCCTGACTTGAAATTGGGACCGTGACTAACAGTTGGCCCCTGACTTGAAATTGGGACCGTGACTAACAGTTGGCCCCTGACTTGAACCCTATGAAAACAAAAATTTTCTAGAATTTTTCATAGTGATTCAAAGTCTATAACGAAAACCCAAATAATTTTAATTAATTTAAAAAAAAAATCCCCAAAAGGTTTCTACTGATTCAAAATGAACTGAACAGTCAGAACAATAATTTAATTTTAAAAATTTAATCCTACCGAGAAGTATAAAAAAAAATGTTTAATTAATTTCAAGGCACTAATCAGAACATTTCTGTAAATAAATTAAAACCGCAAGCAACAAAATAAAAAAAATACTATTAAATAATTTAAAATGAAGTCACTAAAGATACCATCAATAAGCACAAAATGCCCTGATGGGTATCGAAAATTCAGTCGAAACGTTGTCAATAAATCCAACAAATCCACAAATACAAACTAAGACCGGAAAGGAAAATTCTAAAAATTTACTTTATCAAATACAATCTCAATAACCAGCGTTAACACTAAAATAAATACAAGGTTTCGACTGAATCCGAATGATTTAAATTAGAAATAAATAATAAAGTAGAAATAATTCTAATACTTAAAAAAATTTAGGCCCTGATGATGACCTAAAATTAATCGAAACGTTGGGTAAGAAAAATATAAGCACATTATTATAACTGACTCCAATAACTAAATTTAATTTACAATAAATAAATTTGTAAGAAAATGGATTACTATAAAATTTCCCGTATAAAATAAATAGAAAATTTAGACTGACCTCGGCCAATTTAAATAAAAATGTGAATAAAATAAAAAAGCAAAATCTTAAGAAAAGAAGGTATGTATAAACCTGAAGAATAGCAAATATTTAAGCGAAACGTTGTGAGAATACTTACAAAAAATATAGATATAATAAGGCAGCAATAAGAAAAATCAAAAGGCACAAATATACTTAAATTTTAATATAACCAGCTTAAAAAAAGGGTTTTATTAAAATAATTATTTTCCAGCGGCAAATCAAAATGCAAAAAAAATACCATAAACTAAAAGAAAAGCAATTTACGTCATACTTAATTGTTACTGAAAACCTCTGCAAGCCATTTATTAATCTGTTTATTATCTATTAAAAAGAACGAATGCAGTAATCAAATCACACTATGCAAGCTGCTTAAATATTGTGGTTTTATTTTAAAATAAAATAGAGACAATTTACGATCCACAAAATATGGTTAATATAATAGGAAAATGAATCAAATTACTGAGGTAAAAGATGTTCGACGAAATACAAACTAAAAATTATCTTCGCATGAATTCGTTACACTTGCATTTAATTTTTAAGATTTCAAAAAAAAATATATAAAAACTAGCCCCCGTTGCATCAAAAAAATAATCGTCTCACCCGAGCAAAAGTTAATTTCAAAAAAAAAAAATGAGAAAAGTTACCAAATTACGAATAGCAAAATTTAAGAAAAAAAGATACCCTTTTCAGGATAAATGATATTAAAGCAAATTACCTATCCAATAGGGTTACTCAGTTCTAGTCAAAAAGTGGTTTCACGTGCCAAGTACAAGGGCATGGAAAATGGCGGTCTGGTCCAATCTTCAGCTCAAATCCTCTCTTAGAGAGATTTTCTAGCACGAAAAATAACACTCACAGTGCAAACTATAATGTGCCCGAAAAACTAATGTGATGTTGAGGAAAAATCCCGCTAACGGATTTCCAAGATTTCCCTGGATTATTTCCTCAGACCCGCGCTGAAGACCTGTGGTTTATCTGCAGGTGACCAGAAAAGTGAAAAATGTGTTCCCCCAGCATCCTTTCCATCTAGAACTTTGGTTAACTAAGGTGGCGGAATACCATTGGCTAGAGTATGTCAGGTGCTAACAACCTTGCCAAAAGAGCACATAGACGGAATAAAACAAGGATATGATTAACATGTTAGACAAGAAAAACGACTCTCCATTGGTTGAGAAAGATACAGGAAATAATGCAGGAATACACTTGGCAACAGCGAAAAAGAAGCCTGCGCTCTGGATATGAGGAAGTACCGGATGGAGGGTTCCGAGAATAAGTTAATATGGAAGTCTTAGCCGAATAGATCCGAAAAGTTCCGAGACGACGCAATAATAACATTGACAGAAACAACTAACCTGAAATTTAAAAGCAACGCCAATGCGAAATGGAAAAGTAAATAAACAAATAATATTTAATTAATTACTCTAGTACTAATGGAAAAGGACCACTCAGAAAAGTCAAATATTAGTCCGGAGTAGAGTACCAAAGAGTCAAAAAAAATGATGTGCTAATGCAGGAGTAGTTAAATGTCATAAAAATGAAACGTAAGTTGAGTTTAATTTAATAGAATTTTCCCAACTGTATAAACTCATTATTTAACCATAAAATAGGAATTTATTCACACAATTATTAACTATTTTAGGAAATACATCAGACGCAGACGTAACGAAATTTCAGTTTATATTAGGCTCCAAGTAATTATGCAACTATGGACAAAAGAAAAGTCGATCTGAATTTCGGAACATCAAACATTGATAGAAATTATAAGAAGGCTGTAGTTTATATAGTCTCAGAAAAAAAAGGTAAGAATATTAATATTGAATCGAGAAATACCTTTGGTTTATTTATGTCTAACTTAAATGAAAATACCTTTATATGTTACATATTCACAGCAAAAGGAAACACGAATAATAAAATGTAGATTTAAGAGAAAGTATGAAGTGGTGTATATATAGTATTTATAGTCTAAAAATAATCCTATGTATATCTGAAAAGAAATATTTAACAAGGCAACCTTTTTTTATACAAGTATTTACAGTTCAATATTAATACATAATATCGACTTTATATCAAAGAATTTATTGGGGTACTAATGATTTGTTTTTTTTTTTTACAGCGACAGAAGAGTTATAGAAAATACACGCTCGAATCTAAAAATGCAGCATATCTAGCCAAAGAAAATGGAAATCCCAAGACTTGTATAAAGGACTCGAAAACAGGTTTTCAAAATTAATAAAATTTAATTTATATCTACTCTGTAAAATATATGGGAAATAAATAGTTTGTCTAAAGTGCTATTTGAAGTTTTTCTTATACAGTATATAATTATTAAATTCGGCAAAATTAAATAAATCCAATAATTATATTTAAACTGATTTTTTTTTGGCGACATCTATGAACGAACGCTAAACTTATACCATTTACTGAAAATTATTCCTTTATAACTTGAGTTCAGATATAAGTACAAAATTAACTACTTATCGAGAGGTGACACTGTGTGTACCGAAATTTGCTGCAAAAGGTGTTGAATTTATATTTCGCTTAAATATGAACAATGTAACCGCTTCTAATAAGAAAACTACTAAAATCTAAGGTATCAAACCAACAAGGCGTACATATTATTATATTATATTATCACTAAACTTAATACTAAAGTAGTAGATTATAATATTAAATTAATCATACAATGAAATGCACTTAAAACAAAATTAAACTGTTACAAAGACAAATAATTTGATCAATAAACTCACGTTCAACGATATTAGTTATCTATTTAACAACTATCACAATCTAGTTACAACATGTTTAAAATAAACTGTCCAAAAATGCGAATACGTTTTATTTACTCTAAAAATACCAATAGAGGCATCATATTTTCCTTTTCAAACAATATGCTTTTTCGATTCTAGGGATATTAAAATTCAACTTGAGTTTTTCGAAAAATTTGAGGAGTGATACAAGTCCTTAGTTCTATTTTCGAGTTATAGGAACTTAAAATTACTGTAGATAAATAATACTTAAAACTAATAACAAAAAAAAGTGTTCAAATCTTGAAAATGAAGGAATTTATTAAAAATCCCCAAACTTACTGCAAAAGGAAAGAAAACAAAAATGTTTAAATAAACTATAAATTTAACTACTGAAAATATGTAAAAGTTGCTCCCCAAATAAATCATAGATTGAAAATAAAATATCTTTGATAATCCCTCAATTTTAATAACCTAATGTATACGTAATGCGCCATAAACCACTACAAAAGAAGAATTTGAAATCAACTGTAACCAACAGAACTTTGACACAGACTAACTCTTGTTTTAGAAATCAGAAAAAAGGTCGACACCTAATTTGACAAATACTGCCTCTGGTTGGCTGAAACGCAATGCGTCGTCATAGACACACCCTAAACCCTTAATTAATAAATACTTCATAGATGTCGTATAGAGTTCTACTTTATGTATGTAATTGAAATATAATTTACATTTCTTCTAAATAGGATAAAAGTGCCTTGTATATAAATGTCTAAAACTTAAAATAACTTATCAGCGTTTGGAATCAAAAAGACTATGGCAAAAAAGAGAAAGGCAGCGAAAAACCCTCTCATCCAACCTTTCCTGAAGGGAAACAATGCTTTCCAAAAAAACATGGAATTTTTCAAATGCTTTCTTTTATAAAATATTCTATTGTATTTTTAATATAATAAATTGACGATTTATTATAAATGAATCGAACCAAATAAAATGTTTCAATTATTATTAGCAAGCAACTTAAATGAAAGCTTCCTACGCCACAGGTCCATATGGGACCATGAATTCTCGAAAGGGAGGGACGATAACAACTTAAGTATATATATATATATATATATATATATATATATATATATATATATATATCGATAGATATCAATGACAATCGACATATCTATACATAAAATGTTTCGATGGTTGATGCAGTGGCGGCTATTCAGCTGAAGTAGGTGAAGTACTACTTCACCAGAAAAAATAAACAAGCAAAGATCTAACTATATATATCTCTTAAAATTTAAGTTTTACATTCATTTATTTACCTAATTTTCAAAAAATAAACTGTACATCTCGAATAAATATTTTACTTGACCGTTGGCGGCATGTTTTTTTAAAACTTTCAATCGAACTTTATTTTAACAACTATAAGAGTGGCGCAAACCGCTTCGACTTTGCTGGAGGTGCTATGTTTAGTTTACGATTTTCTTACTACGTTGCCATGACAACGCGTTCGCTATCACGTCGACCGCATGGAAGATTAATTTTCGGTGAATTGCTAACCCAGCACACTACACCCACGTGTCGTTCAGTTGGGGGTGGTTGTTTCTTTTATTTTCGCGGATTTCGCTGCAACCGATTAGTTCCTTTGCAGTTTACTTGATTTGTGTTATATTTATTTATGGTATTATTACAACTTTATTTGGTGTCGGGTTTATTAATTTACATCATTGATGAATCCGATCACGGATGTCGTGCATTTTGTTGTTGTTTGTTGGAAACTCCATTTAATCGATGGAAGAAACAAGATCAGAGTTTTAATCGTCATCCTCGTTTTCGGCGTACAAATGGTTATATAGTAGCCAAATATTACAAATATTGTTTTGCTGGCCTTGTTTACTAGTTTCCAATAAATATCAATGTAGAATAAGGAAGAATTTGGAGGTATGTTAAATACATGAACGTCTTTACACAAACATGAAGACTCGGCGGAGCATTTAAAACGCAAATTAATGCTAAAAACATTTGTAAAAAATCAAAGCACTATAGCTGACACTTTAAAAAGAATGCTAAACTATATAAAATACGTTTTAACGAAAAAGTTGGATTAAATAGACTATTAATGTGTTTGGTAATTGACGCAGTTTTGTAGCTTGCAAAACAAGAGTTAGTCTTTCGCAGCCATGATGAGAGTAGCGAGTCAATAAATAGGGGGAATTTTAAATAGCTTTTAGGTTTATTAATATCGAGAAGTTCCCAAGAACTAGAAAATCATCACAAAAAAATTAAAAATGTTTTTACTGGTGACTCGAAAACTATTCAAAACGAAATAATTAATTCTTAATTGAATTTAATTGAATGCGTTTCTGATTATTTAAATGATCATGTAAAAAATGAAATAATGAATACACAGTTTTTTCTGTGCAAGTGGATGACATCACTGATATTACTTACGCAAACCTCCCAGTGCTCCACAATTTTAAGATGCGTTAATTCAGAAGGCTCAGTAGTCGAGAGATTCCTAGGATTTTATAACGTCAGCTCCAATATAACGTCGAAAAATTTATATTCTCTAATGGATCAAATTTTGGACTAATTTGACTAGATACATAAACTAATAGGGCAATGTTACGATGGCGCAAGTGTGAAGTCTGGGCATTCAAATGGCCTTCAAAAAAAAAAAAGAAAAAGCGCCGTAGGCTGTATTTGTCCTGATGCAGCAAAGTTTAAAAATATTTCTGAATGACGAATTTTTTTGCAAGCCTTAGTGGTATTCCATCATTTTTTCATCACTCAGCCAAACGAACGTTTGCTCTACATCTGCATCTACGAGAGGCGCTCTGTAAAAAAAGAAATGAACATTTTTTTTTAATACCATGTTTGATAAAGCAAATTCTATTACAGAAATAAATCATTACAAACGTGAGCTTGCTAAGCTTTCACCTGAAGAAATTAGGGCTAAGTATAGAACCCTTTTTTATGAAATATTGGACCATATTTTAATGGAAATGACACTAAGCTTTTAAGACCCTGAAAAACTTACATTTTTATGTTTGGAAGATTCTGCTAAATTTTCCGAATATAGTTCAAGTTGTCCGACTGGCCCGTTTGAAAATTTCTTACGTTTATATGGGAAAATATTTTCAAAAAGTCAACGACTTAAAAATGAGCTTGGTCTTATTTTTGCCAATGACAGTAATTGGAATATATCACTGCAAGAGCAAGTGAAAAAAATTAATTAAAATAAAAATATTTTAACCAAAGCATATAAAGTGCTTCAATGGAAAGAAGTTTTTCTGGCCTGAAACGTGTAAAATCTTATTTAAGAAATACAATATCTCAAAAAAGAGTTACTTCTATAGGCAATATTTCAATTCAAAAGGAATGTCTGGAGGAGATTAGGGCAACTCATCCATTTTATGGGGATGTTATACAAAATTTAGGTAAGTCGTAAAAAAATATTCTACCCCCTCCGTATATAAAAAAATTCTGGAAAAAAATTATTGCGATATTTTCTTGCGTTATTTGCACTTCACTTCCTTTTTCACCCGCGAGCCGCCACTGACTTCATGTGATGCTACCTATCGATAAGCACAATCTAATATCGCCCATTCATATTCATGTGATTCTAACATTCGTGTACAAAGAGCTGTTTTCAAATGTGTTATACAATATTCTATTAACACAAAATTTGTATATTTTTTTCCTGTATTCACTTTAAGGCTTGTCAAAAAACATGCGCGCTTCGCAAAGTTGGAAAACAATCGCAAATTTTCTTTTTTAAACGAAAGACCCATAACGAATCAACATTTAATTAACCCGTTTTAGAATATTTGAGTTTCAAATTTGATAATAATGTCACTCTGAAATATTCAAAATGCGTGGTATTATATGTTGACATTTTACGTATTTTTAAAATCAGAGGAAAAAGATATTTAGTCCTGGAGGAAAATGCATAGGGTGTTCCATTTAAGAAAAGAAAACTCGTGATTGTTTTCTAATTTGGCGATTAGCGCATATTTTAATTAACAAGCATTTAAAAAATATTACAAAAAAAATTATGCAACTTTCATATTAAAATGTTTTCTATCAGTAATATTAACCCCTGTATGTGGGGTGCAAATATAAAAACTAACCCTTTACCTTTTTAGTTCTGTGCACCATGTATTTATTGTGTAAAAAGGACATTTTTCTTATTTTTATGAGATAAATTACTTCCAAAAGTTTTGAAATAATTATTTATACACTGTATAGCCTATACAATATCAATAACATACGGAGAAATAAAAATAATGCTACTAAAAATGTAAAGTTTAGTGATTTTCAGAAACGTATTATTTGTGGTTTGCTTAAAGGGTCATTTGGCATTCATCTCAATTAATTTATATACTAAATACCTTATTAATTAATCCAGATTCAGGACCACTTATTAGGTATGTAACATCCAAGCATATATTCTCCAGAAAGGCGCTTGCTTTGCAAATTGGTTTCAATATTTTATTCAAAATTGGGCTATCTGGAATCAACAGTTCATACCAGTCGAGGGCAGCTAGGAAACTCTAAAACAAGTTAAAATTCTGAAGTGCTCTTATTGCCAAGTAATATAAATATTACCCTAGCGGAATTAAAAGTTCTAGTTACGGACCATAAAATTAGTACAAAAATCATTTACGCACATGCTATTAGAAAAATGACTGGGCAAAAAATAATTAGGGAAAATGTAATAACAATTATCTAAAGTACTGAAAATTGATTTTTTTCTTCTATGGATATTAAAATAAGGTGGTCGTATAAAAAATTACTTTTTTATAAGTTGTAGATATTATGAAACTCTTCAGTTTGAGATGTACCTAAGAAAATAACGTTAATTAGTTTGTGAAAACCTCGCGTAAAACCCTTAAAAATGAGCTTTTTTGTCAATAACTTATGCAATATGCCACACGTAGATTTGAGTCTTTGTCTAGATATAGCTCACAGCTAAATATGTGTGGAAATTATCGAACCTGTAACTTCATTTGTGGACGAGTTAAGTCTATTTGTTTATCACGGGAGGGGTTGTTTAAACAATATTTATTTTGCTTGAAATAAGAACATTTAAAGGCTTCTACGAAAATGTGTTTAGTTCTGGTTACTGAGTGACACTACAATATAATACATAAATAAAACGTCAAAAATGGCATCAATAAACATATTGGTTTGTATATTTTAACGGTTTTAAATATAAACATCCATAACATTTTCTTATATTTAGAATAATGTAAGAAACGCGTATTAATGTAGGACAAGAAACTGTTTTGAGTACAGCGACAATAGTTTATATACCGCCATATAACGTAAATTGTAAAACGCTAGTGTCATGTTTGACACGATTCGTTTATTGTTTATTATTTGATATTAAATTACATTTACTTGGTATACAAATTTGGTATGAAATATCTCCTAGAACGTTACAAAATTTGGGCATGATGCTTGAAATGTATTCTACTGTTCAATAAATATTCATTTTTACCGCCCCTCAAATCATTCGAGGAGATATTTTTGACTTTATAAACCCATGTCAGGTTAAAAAGTCTGATTTGTCAAAGTGCGTATCCTGACGTTAACCAAAGCATCATTTGGGACAGCTCATTTCGACAAAGTTAACTTTTTTAAGTGAAAAAATTTGATATTGCAAGACAAGACAAAAATATGCTAAATAAGGCAAGAAATCATGTCTTGTGAAACACAAACTTATAGTGGAGAATCCTACCTATACCTAGTCCGTTATCGGTTTATGATATTATAGAGATTTTTCAGTTTTGAAGTTAAATAGTAAAAATTCTTACCTGAGCTAGACCAATGAATTGTATGGCGAGCCATAGTAGGGGAAACTGCGTATAATAAAGATAGGCTGACGGAGCTAGGAGAGCAGCGATTTTCAGCTTGTCATTCATCTCCGGCAGCTCAGACAGCATCATAAATATGAGGGTGGTGCCTGCGGAGTGGCCCACGTATGATATTTTTTTTGCCCCGGTTTTGGCTAATATGTAATCAATTGTGGCGGGAAGGTCGTACATAGCAATTTCCTGAAGGCTAAAAACACAAATGTACTAGAAAGTATCTTAAGTTTATACTATGACTCTCAGAAAATGTCTCACCCATTTTTTAAAATTTTTTATCCAATAGCATGCCCTTATTCTTAATAATTATTATGGCAACTGGCTACGACCTACAATTTTTCTACTATGCGCTATATATTAGGCAAATTCCTTCTAGCATGAGCGTAAAGATCATCACTTAACGACATATCATATGATTTTCTTAAGGTAGTTTTTATGAGTACGGATTTTCTCTAGTCTGGCATTGTCGCGGGGTTTTCGAAGTCTTGGTATAATGTGGTATAATGGTGTCTATGCCCAATTATGATTTCAACGGAAGGTAGAGTAGAAATCCAACCCATCCCAATTAGCGAAATTATAGTGCCTGATCGTACGAGGTGGCATGTTTTCTATTATTTGCAGTTGTATCGGAAAGGAAATTATGTTTTCCTTTCCGATACAACCATGTTCAGAGGAATCCAGGGGAGTGGAAGTTGCATATTGATTAGGCTCTAGGTAGGCGGTGACAAAGATGCTCAATGCGTTTTGTTTATTTGTGACGATGCGTGGACATTAGTTAGGTTCTATGATAAGGTTGGTCAGAGATTGGCTTATTGGAGAGGGTTCTGCTACACTAACTTGGAGATCGGTTTAAGTAGACCTTAACCATTCTTTATTGTGAACGTTAAAATTTCCAAGGAAAATGATTACAGATGAAGAGAATTCAGCGATTAAGGATTAGTTTCAGCCCCAGTATATCGGATCTGTTTGATTCTAGGTTGGGAAGTCTTGAACTACGAACTTAGATGCAGACGCGCCTCTTGAAATTTCCAAAGATAAGGGAAATTCGGAAAATTGTATGTGAAGAGGATAACGGATAACTGTAAGAGGATTTTAATGATGAAAGCCATACGGATGTTGAAGACATGGTTTAAATCCGCCTGGTTCAAATCCGCCAAGACTCGGGAACTGAACACATTTTTTTTAGAAAACAAACTGTTATTCTATAGATACAAATATTTTGTTGTCTTAATAAAGAGTAAAATAGCGGTAGCATTAGATTCATTGCAATGTATGCATAAAAAAATGTTACGGGTTAAATGCATTGAATATTGGTTTCGTAACTGAAAAAAATAGGTACCAACATTTAACTTTTTCAAGCCCTGCAACCCTTGCTCTGGTTTATAACCGTAGGGTGCAAGATTGCTACGGTCTTATTTTTGTGAAATAATAAAATAGGAAATAGTTTTATTAATTTACTAAACTAAAAAAAAGGCAAAAGTATCAAGAAACAAGCTCGTGGTCAACAGAGCGTGCAATATCAATGCCCTAAGCTCGGTTATCCCGGAGAGTGGGCGTGGAAGAAAAAAAAATTAAAAGTAAAAAAGGTGAGCGCCACCAATTTATTACGGCTTAAATTGGAAAGCCCCTAGATGTGTTTGGCACTCACTTGTTCCTGATACTTGCATAAAAAGAAAATTGTAATTTAAAATAAAGAAAGTTATCTAATAAAAAAAATATCCTGAAAAAGGAAAGAAAATGTGAGCTAAATAAAACACACTCTAAAACGATAAAATCTATTTAATACATTTTTTTTGAAAAAAAAAACCTGTACAAAAAATACAAAAAAGAACACTAATACGAAATAAAAACGTTCATCAATTGTTCCAGCGTGATACGTCACTGCAACAGGTGGAAGGTGTATCAGTAGACAGGACCCTAGTTCACGTCAAAGTGAGTCTTAAAGCCCCGTACTAAGACCCTATTCAATAGGGTTTAGTTCGCCCCGGACAAGAAGACTTCTTCACAACGTGGCAGAAAAATGGCGGCCTGGTCCAACTTCAGCACCAAAAATCCTCTCTCAGAGAGATTACTTGGAGGTTACAAAATATTATAAAATTCACTAATACAAAACCCTAAGTAAATTAGTACGAAGCTGAGGAGAAATCCCACTAACGGATTTCCAAGAAAAACTTGGATTTTATTTTCCCCAGTTCGTGCTGAAGATCTTTCGCTGTTACAGGAGACCAGAAAAGTGAAGTGAAAAAGTAGTTCCTTCGTGGAACCAGCTCCGTTGTACTTTCTAGAACTTACTCAACTCGGATACCGAACTATCATTGGTTAGATTGCCCCAGGTGACATCAGTGTTGTCAAGAGGAACTCGAAATGATTTAAAATAGGGATTGCAGGGCAAGAAAAAAGATCACTGATTGGTTTATAACTCAAACGGCAAACCACCTGAGAATAAACTTGGCAACAGTTGGGATCTTAGCATGCGCCTACTGAATGAGGGCATATCGGATGCAGCGAGTGACAGCGCATAGGAAGTGACACGTCCCATAACCCTAAATTATACTGTGAACTAGGCAAAACGAATAGTAAACAAACATCTATCTTCCAGCTTCCAAAACTTAGATAATTAGAATAATAGTTGTAAAGGCTATCCCGAAAAATCAACTTGCAACTAAAACAGAGAAAGCTATGGGGAATTGATTTCAAATAAGGAAGTGGAAAAACCCTGACAACAAAAAGGTACCTAGGCTTGATTTAAATTAGATTTTCACAACAATACAATATAAATAAATTTGTTATTTTACCATTAAAAGAGATTTATTCATAGCGAAATATTTTAGGCAATTCACAGAAGACAAAAAATAGTCGAGTAATAATTCATGACATAAAAGGGTCTAAATACTCATGCAATCAGGAGAAATGATTGAAAAAGGAAATATTTAAGGAAGTAATTTGGTTTTCCAAACACTACACACAACCGATTTAGTTATACCAATATGCGACTGCTACCTAATCCAAGAAAAAAAAGTATGAATATTGATTTTAAATCCAGAAATTTTATGTGTTTATAGGCCAAAGTTAAGTGAAAGAATTTGTACTAATATTGCCCTTGTGTGTTAGATATCCAGAGATAAAAGGGAATACAATTAACATAGGGTAAATTTAAAATAAAGTAACAAGCAAAACATTCTATGTATATATATATATATATATATATATATATATATATATATATATATATATATATATATATATATATATATATATATATAAAATAGAAATATTTATCAAATTAACCGTGCTTCATAAACATAAATTCCTACATATGAGTGTTAATACAAAATATCGACCTTACATGCAAAAAAAAATTCGATGCATTAATGCCAGTATTTTATTATTTACAGCATACAAAAAAGATATGTTTGGACCCAAAAAGAGAGGTTTGAGGTCGAAAATGCAACATCCTGATAAGATTATCGAAAGACCAAAATTTGCATAAAGGAGGCAAAACAGGTTTTCAAGACTGCTAAAATTAAATTCTGATTTACTCTGCAATATTGAAAAATAAATATCTCTAGATGTTATTTGGGTTTTCGTTTTTTAAATAATTATAATTTTAATTAATGATATTGTATCCATCCAAGTAACAACGTTCGAACTTGCAGTAAAACGTTTCTTTAGAACGGGGTGGTGAACTACTTTAGTTTAAGAATACTGATAGTTATTGATAATAGGTGGCGCTATACATACCGATTAATTATTATAATATAATCCGGTATAACAAACGAAATTTTCGCTTGAGATATGGGTAATCTAACTAAACTATAAACCAATATATAATTTAAATAAAGCGCACATATGAATTAATAAAAATTAACACTAAAATAGTATCTTTTTCATTTATTCATCAACGGACCAGGTCCAATTACAATAGTAAAAAAAAAACATATAAACACTTAATACCTAACAATAAAGTACCGTACATATAAAGTATATTGATCATTTTGTTAACAGATACACCTAAACACCTATAATTTATTGTCACATTTTTTTGTCATATAATAAAATAAAATGTAACATTTAATACTTATACTGAACATATATAACAAAGATAAAAGTGATAAAAATATACATATATTTAATTTTTCTTTTGCTTTTTTCCCTTTTCTTAATAAAATTTTATATTATTATAAATAAAGAATACCAATACAGAAATCAATCACAATCTCTCCCTACAACCATCCACAACAAAATCAGAAATATACTAGAGGCTATAGAAGTGAATTATTCCTAATCTGACTAAATGAGGAACTGAACACATCAAGGGTAAGTTCATTGGCAAAGGCCATGATACGATTTATGGAGTTAAACTGTCCATAAATCGTACGATGTCTCTCCAAAGAAAATGTTGGCACATGGCTCAAGTTTCTTGCAGGAACATTTAAGTTCACTAAGTAAAGAAGATCCTCACACTGAATAACATTGTTAATTAATTTATAAATAAACAGCTTATCACAGTTTTTCCGTCTTTGATTTAAAGTTTTAATATTTAATAAATTCATAATGGTAGAATATTCGATTGCATCACCAGGTATGGAAAGCTTTAAACCTATATAACGTAAAAATTTGTTTTGTATGCGCTCAAGTGCATTGATATGAACAGCAAAGTGTGGTGACCAGACACAAGTGCTGTTCTCTAAATGACTTCTTACAAATGCAATATAGAGAGTTTTAAGAGCAAAAATATTTTTAAAGTGTCTAGTATGACGTTTTATAAAGCCTAGCATTTTCAGTGCTTTATTGCAACATGCTTCAATATGATCCACAAAAGTGAGCATTTTATCGAACATTACACCAAGATCCCTTACAGTATCAACCTTAACAACAAAAATATTGTTTATATGGTATATATTAGACTGTGGGTATTGTTTACGAGAAAATTGCATATATTTACATTTCTTCGCATTAAGAGTCATATCATTCAATTCACACCAGTGTACGAACCTCAGAGGATCATCCCGTAACTCATTGCTTGAACTTGAGGAATCAAGGACTTTAAAAATTTTCAAGTCGTCTGCATAGAGCAGGTATTGACAATGATAAAAACAACAACAAACATCATTAATAAATAAATTGAACAATAGAGGGGCGAGATGACCCCCTGCGACACACCCGAGGTGACATCGATTGTACGAGAATAGATGGATTTAATCCTGACAATCTGCTGTCTTCCCACCAAATAGGGATGTAACCAGGATAGAAGTGTGCCCCCCACCCCGTACTCAGAAAGTTCATGCACTAGCAGGGTATGATTGACCCTATCGAAGGTCTTGGAGAAGTCAGTATATATGGTATCCACAGAGCTGCCTCCTTCCAAGGCCCTCGATATGGCACTCTCACAATGCAGTAAATTAGTCGTTACAGAGCGGCCACTAATGAATCCATTGAAAATCATTTACAAGGGATTCAAAAACTTTTGGTATATGTGACATTAGGGTAATAGGGCGATAATTTTCGACATCACTTTTACTTCCCTGGCTCTTAAAAATTGGGGTAACGTATGCAGACTTCCAAAGCTCAGGGAAGAGTCCAGTAGAGAGAGATTTATTGAAAATGAGCCACAAAGGTCTAGATAGAGCAAATGAGCAGTTCCTAGGAAACAAGGGTGAAAGTCCATCTGGACCGGGCCCTTTATGTGTATCAATATGACTCAGTTTATGATAGATATCAACGATGTTCAGTGACAAACTGTTCAGATTCACAGTGTTTTTGAATGGAAAATTTAAGAGATTGCCACGACCATCTGTACTATTCTCCAATGGTACATATACAGAAGGGAAGTGAGTTGCAAAGAGTTCTGCAATATCTCTCCCATTCCTACCTGAACTACCTCTGTAACTCATTATTGATGGTATTTCATTATCCTTTATAAGAGTGTGGACATATCTCCAAAAACTTCTCGGGTCCTCACATATACCGCTCTCAGTTTTAGTGATATAATCAGAATAACTTTTATCGGAAAGAAGTCTACATAAGGATCTTAAATTACTAAATTCCAAGTAATCAGGGAGTAAATTGGTTCTTTTAAATTTTGCATGAGCAATTTTTTTTTAATGATACTAGTTTTCAGCTCCGGACTGAACCATACTGGGAATTTGAAATTATTTTTAATAGTTTTTTTAGGTGTATACAAATGAATTAAGCTATTTGTACAATTATAAAAATATACCACATCATTTCTACGCAAGATGTGAGGACAGACTCCCAGTGAATATTAATAATAATGTCATTAATAGCATTATAATTAGATTTAGTAAAATCATAAATTTCATCTTCATATTCGATAACATTACATTTAATATTACCCAAAAGAATTAAAATTAAAGCAGGATGGTGCCTTTCACAATTTAAAAGAATGTCAGTTGAATGAATATTGTTAATTTGAAAAAGATTAAGAAATGGGAACGTTTCTACCTCTGATTCAGCTGCAGCACAGTACCCAGTTGTTGATGCCCCAAGTGAGTCGTTAGACCATTTTAACTGTGGTAAGTTATAGTCACCTGCAACACACAGTCCATAATCAGGAAAGTTCTGAGCAACATCTTCAACAGCCTTACAGTGAATGTTGTAAATTTCGGCAGATGATCTCGGTGGAATGTAGACACAACAAAATATTTTATTGAATTGCTTTGTCTCAATAGCAACCCAGATTTCTTTAGACTTGTCATCCGCAACGCCGTTAAAGACACACTTCGATCTCTTTTGTATATATCATAGTTATAAAGACTGAGTTCTGCATTAGATATACTATCATTAAGGGAGGTCTCGGTTAACATTATCACATCATAATCACATTTTTTGATCAGACCTTACTGTGTTGGTGAAGGTCTTCGTCGGTTGTGGTAAAAATTTCGATGATATTGATTGGAATTATTAAAGGTGCGATGTTCCCCAAACTTTCTTCTATTAGTTTGATAATCATTAATTTCAATATATTCAGGCCAGAAAGTGCAGCTCCTCAGAAGATCAATAAAGTCTTGAGTAACCCCCACCTTAAAAGACCTATATTCTCTTCCTCTTCTTAAGTCTTGTATAGTTACTTGGTCGGTTGTTATGTGTGGAATTTTGTCTTTAATGTAATTCAAAACAGAGATGCAGGTGGCTGAGTTAATCACTCTACCAACAAAGAGCCACCTCTTCTCAGCAACACCCAGTAGGTCAGATCCATCTTCGTCTCCGTCATCAGCTTTATGTCGCTCAATACCCTGTCCGAGTCCGCAATGTTATTATTTGTTTTATTACTGGTATCATCTGAGAGAATGTTATAATTTGCAGCATCGCTGCAAGGTAGCACAATCCCTTTTGAGCTAAATCTGGCAGAAGGCACCATACCAGAAAAGGGTGGCTTGTCTGCAGATTCTGAAGGGTTACTGTCGTTTCTAGATCCGCAGATCGCCAAGTTTACTGCCCTATTCATTTGACTCAAGGTAATATCCACTTTTCCCAAACTTTGAGACGACTTTCTTTTATTGCTTTTGTTGATTTTTTTGGCATTATTGTTGTTGTTGTTAGATTGAGCATTTGGGGATTTTAGATTAGACCCATTACTAGAGACAGTTCCAAATATTGGAAACACTGCAGTGACAGGTGCAGGTTGACCAACTGTCGTGGTGCTTCCTTCCGGGACGTCGTCGATTACCAAATTTTCGATATCGAGACTTGCTACATCTCTACTTTCGCTGACGTCAGGCATGTTCTGAATTTCAGCAGGGGACTCGAAGAGGAGGGGAGGATTACTATTACTAACCTCAAGAGCCGATTCTAATTTTCCCTGCATAATTGCTGATTTTTCTTCTAGTACATGAATTTTCTCATACAGAAGGTCATTTATTTCTCGCAGCTGCAATATCAGATTGTTGAGGAGGCTATTGTTCTTAGAAATTGATTTAATTTTCTCGTCCCTTGACCTTGAAGGATCGACAATGTCATTGCAATTAGAGCAATATAGTTGATTTAATCCAGTGATTTGGAAGCCACGAACTTTTATAATACACTGACTGTGAAAGAACTTTTCGCATTTAATACACTGAGTAACACCCTTTAATTTTTTTTCACAAATACCGCATTTATTTGTACAGCGAACAACACGCGAGACATCAACGTCCGCCATCTTATTAATAGATGTTAAATATTAAACTTAAAGATTAAACTATATAACAAAATTAGAGTGTTACAGCCCAATAAAACTATTATTATTATTATGCTCCAGTTTTGTATAACACTTAAGGAGACAAAAAATTAAAATCTAACTTCAAGACAATTTTGCTCTAAATTACCTCAACCATGACGTGTTAAAATATATATAGTCATGTTCTTTAAAACCTGTATAATTGATTTACCGCAGAATATTTTTAAACTCTGACTATACATTTCCACCCTATATTCGCTGATGTGCCCTGTATGTAAATTACTGATCTATAATATTTACATGGGTGGTTTTGTTTGTAAAACATATAACTAGAAAATTGATAAATATAATCGTTTACAAAATGAAACAATTGTGGTTTAAATAGTTTGTTATGTTCGTTATGAGGCTAATTAAAATAAAACTGATAGGTTTAAAAGAAAAACATATTTAATTAACAAAGGGTAAGGGGATGTAAAGCTACTAATTGTTTTTGCAAATTTAACAATTTTCCATTTGTTGCAAAGTTTGCAAATTTGTATAGTTTGCATGCATGCACGCAGTAACATAGATTATAAATTTGAGCACTTTTCGAATTGCAGGCAATTCATCATCTATAATCACTGGTCTATACTTATTTGTACCCCATAACCTAACCATCAAGCACCTGAAGCAACAAAACCGTAAATAAATATTAATTTCCTTAATTTTGAATATGTTATTATATACGGTTAAAAGCTAAAAGAGTTTCTAAAAGTGCATGAGTCAAACAAACATGTGTGTTTATTAAATCTCTCGTAAGAGAAAATTATTGTAATCTTGAAAAAATCATCTTTCGATATTTTTGCAGATCTTTGCGTTTTATGCTCCTTATATCACGAAAAATATGCATTTTCATGTCCATCGGACTCTCAGTCTGTGTTTGCGCGGCAATAGCTCAGGATAGTTATTTTCCTAACATGTGCGCAAGTTGTTGCCTATCCATACGCGAAAGCAGTTGCTTTAAGTGCGGGAAAGGCACTTAAAGCAACTGCGTTAAATATTTAACTTTAAATTAATTGAAGCAAATAATTAATTAATTTAGTTAAATGTTTTTATTCAGTTTCTAAAAAGCCAAAAAAATTTTTCTTGTCAAACTAAGCGCAACAAATAATCTGAACACATTTAAAAAAAAACGTTATAGCGAATCATAATATTCAAGGGTTCCAGTAGAGCTAGATGCTGTGGCTGCAATGAGCCACTCTCAGAAATACAATGGATTGTTTCAAATGTACTCTTCGTTGCAGTTTTAACTAGACACTAGCGTGAAAAATGCCTCTACGATGTATTAATATACTATCGCAGTCACCTCAAAAAATACCAACGGTAATATTTTTACTAATCCTAAAGGCCTAGCAAATTTGTATTAAAACGAATAAAAAATTGACAATATTTTTACCTAAAGCTCCAGAATTTTCTTTGGTCTATAGTGGGGTTTAAAAACCTGTGTTTCCTAGAGTAGACAGTCCCCCTAGCGTTGAATATCCAAACGTCGTATCCCCTGTCAGCGAAATAAAAACCTAAAGCATCCGGCGGACCTTCAATTTTAAACAAAATTTGTAATTAGTTTTACCGAATTGATCTAATAATTAACATACACAGTCAGCAGTAACAACTTTAACGGCTTAAAAAACTAGTCTTATATAAATATGCCAGTGAGATCTTATCAAAATTTACAAGATGTCCCGGAAAATGTGGGTAATCTCTTATATATATATATATATATATATATATATATATATATATATATATATATATATATATATATATATATATATATATATATATATATATATATATATGTTTATATTTATATATATATATATATATATATATATATATATATATATATATATGTATATATATACTGGGTGATTCACTACCCACTGTACCTACTTATGTGGTATATAGGGTATCCCTAGGGTATATCGAAATGGATATTTAAATTGATTAATTCGGCTTTATTACCAAGATACAGGGTGATTTTCGTATTTTGGTTAAAATTTGTTCACCCTGTATCTCCTAAACTGCTTAATACATTTTTTTTAAATTTTGTACACAAACACTCTTGTTATATCATAACTTTTTGACGTTTGAAAAGTAGCAAAGTTCCAGGGCCGTATCCAGCCAATTCACACAGGGGAGGGGGGTTAGTTTTGAGACACCCTGTACATCGGAATTCGGTATTTTTGAATTTTTTTCTTAAACTACATTCATTTGTGAACAAAAATATGCCACCATCTTGAATGGCATATTAAAGGTTATGTACGAAATTTAAATCTTTAGGTAGTACATACCCCTTTTTTTAGCGGTATCTGTATTAAAGCTTTTAACTAAGTATAAAATTATTTCAATGATTGACTTTAAAAAAAAATTAAACTATCTCCACTAATAAAACACAGCCTTATCGAATTAATTTTTATTTTCAGTAGCCCAAAAAAAACTAAAATCTACCCTAACACAATAACGTCTTAAAAGCTACAAAATGTTTTCAAAATGCATACCACCGGTGTCTCTACATTTTTGTGCACGCTTTCGTAGGTTTGCAATTGAGCGGTGAATCATTTGAGGGTTTTGTCTAACCTTGTCGCAATAAAAATGTATCCTATTTATTAATTGATCCCTAGTTTCGATTGGAACACTGTAAACTTTTTGTTTTAGATGCCCCCACAAAAAGTAGTCGGCTGGATTAAAGTCTGGCGACCTAGCTGGCCAAGGATGTGGTCCTCCGCGTCCAATCCACCGATCAGCAAATTGTTGATTGAGATAATTTCGAACATCAATTCCAAAATGTGCAGGTGCCCCATCGTGTTGAAACCATATGCCTCTTAAATTTACATTTTCTAATAAGCCCGGTAAAATGTTTTGTAGAAAGTCCAAATACACAACAGCCGTTAGTTGTTGAGGGAAAATATGTGGTCCAATTAAATGATTATTTATTAAGCCGCACCAAACATTCACTGAAACTTTCGTTGAGAATTGGCCAATCGCAGCGAATGAGGGTTTTCATCTGCCCATACATGAGAGTTTCTAGAATTAAACACTAAGTCCCTTGTCAATTGGGCTTCATCAGTGAATAGTGCTATAAAAATAGTTCTTCGATGATTTATTACCCACCTAGCAAATGCTAATCTAGGCAAGTAGTCGCCTTCTTCTAATCTTTGTACCTCTTGTACATGGAAAGGGTATAAGTTTTCATTTTTTATAGTTCTCCATACTCTTGTCTGCGGTATCGCTAATTGGGCGGAAATTCGCCTAGTGCTTGTGGTTGGATCTTCCCTCACAAGGTTGAGAATATTCTCTTCTTGGACCACGTTATTAGCACCCACTCTTTCAACATGAAGATCGGTTGAGGGAAACTTACCCTTTTCACGCAGTGTATTAAAGGTTGCGGCAAACGTTAGGTGATTTGGAATTCTCCGATCCAGAAATCGTCTTCTGTATTCTTCTGTAGCAGCCCTTCCGTTACCATTACAAAATCCGTACACAAATACGATGTCTGCGTACTCAGCATTTGTAAATAACGGCATTTTTACAATTATTGAAACGTACAAACTTTTTGCAAAGAGAAAATTCAAATAAAAAATCTTTAATTAACAATGTCAAACACAAATGATTGAATTGTATGTATGTAATGTTATTTTTAAAATATCTGTCTAAATTCCAAGGCTTACTTTATTATTTTTAGGTATTAAAATTTACTGAATTTGTATTTTTTTGTAAGTTTTAAGGTTACGAAAAAAATAAAGGTAAATAAAAAAATTTAAAAAAAACAAGCTCTTACACGTAATTTGTATACAATAACAAAAATAAAAAAAGAAAAGTTTTTACGGTAGCCGATAAATGGTCACGATCTCGAGCATTAGATAAGAGATGAGGCGAAAAATACTCAAACAGAAATTAACTGGTTTATTATTAGAGATAGTTTAATTTTTTTAAAAGTCAAGCATTTAGACAAAAACCTCAAATGTGAATGATTCAACGCTCAATTGCAATTCACAAAAGCGTGCACAAAAATGTAGAGATACCGTTAGACAGGCGTTATTGTGTTAGGGTAGATTTTGGTATTTTTGGGCCACTAAAAATAAAAAATAATTCGACAAGGCTGTGTTTTATTAGTAGAGATAGTTTAATTTTTTTTTAAGTCAATCATTGAAATAATTTTATACTTAGTTAAAAGCTTTAATACAGATACCGCTAAAAAAAGGGGTATGTACTATCTAAAGATTTAAATTTCGTACATATTCTTTAGTGTGCCATTGAAGATGGTGGCATATTATTGTTCACAAATGAATGTAGTTTAAGAATAAAATTCAAAAATACCGAATTCCGATGTACAGGGTGTCTCAAAACTAGCCCCCCTCCCCTGTGTGAATTGGCTGGATACGGCCCTGGAACTTTAATTTTAAAATTTAAAAAAAATGGATTAAGCCGTTTAGGAGATACAGGGTTAACAAATTTTTACCAAAATACGAAAATCACCCTGTATCTTGGTAATAAAGCCGAAATAATCAATTTAAATATCCATTTCGATATACCCTAGGGATACCCTATACACCACATAAGTATGTACAGTGGGTCGTGAATCACCCAGTATATATATATATATATATATATATTTATATATATATATATATATATATATATATATATATATATATATATAATACAGGGTGGGCCAAAAAGAAAAAGGTTTTTTGATTTTGAAAAACCTTTTTATTTGTTAAAAATTTTTGATAAAATTTGGCAAACATATTCTTAGATATATAGATTATAAAAAAACATATAGAAAATTATTGAGGTTCAAATGCCTTTTTTACAGAGTGAGCGGAAAATGTTCGTACTACTTTTCGAACTATATATAGGATATTTTCCTTCCCATAAGGCTCTTATCGAAACTTTCGTTTTCTTACCTTGTGCTGAGAATCTATAATATTTCAAACTTGGCCTCCTTCAGTTTTAATTGTCTCCAAGACTATCTTATGATAACAAAAAACATATCATTGGCACAAGTTTGTGACATGTAAAATACATGCACGGTATCATTAAATGTACAATAAAATAAATATTAATTGAAGTATTTAAAAAAAGTAAAATAGCAGTGTTGTTGCTAAGATATAAATAAGGCTTTAAGATGTTACGTATATTTTTCCTCAAAATATGAAAAATATCTTTTGCGAGCGTTTTTAAAAAAACTAAAACGCCCTGTACAGTGCAAAAATTGAATCTGTTTGACTCACAGAGTATATATATATATATATATATATATATATATATATATATATATATATATATATATATATATATATATATATATATATATATATATATATATATATATAGAAAATGATTCTTTGGGATGACCGCTAAAGCAATGGAATTTGGCTAACCATAGACACGTGTTTCTGACTTAAGGTCTTCATCAGTACAGTCAACTAGTTGAGAGACGAGTACAACTAGTGCCAAAATGAATACACAAAACAATACCAGAGTCACCAACAGGAGCAAAACCGACATTTGTGATAACTCAGGTGGCTATATGCTGCTCCGTGGTAAATAGAGTATCAAGTCCGGCGAAGATTTCGGATGTTCTCTTGGTAATCACAAATGTCGGTTTTGCTCCTGTTGGTGACTCTGGTATTGTTTTGTGTATTCATTTTGGCACTAGTTGTACTCGTCTCTCAACTAGTTGACTGTACTGATGAAGACCTTAAGTCAGAAACACGTGTCTATGGTTAGCCAAATTCCATTGCTTTAGCGGTCATCCCAAAAATCATTTTCTACTATATACTAGTTCCTACCGCGTTATATATTTTCTACTTTTATATATATATATATATATATATATATATATATATATATATATATATATATATATATATATATATATATATAACACACATTTACAAACATTTTTATATTTTCATCTACATAACTGTTACCACAAAAATATCAAAATTAACAATCACAACACAGAAAAAGAAACTACCTAAAGTGGCATATGGCATTATCAAATATACTGTTAAGCATTTTCAAATAATAATAAAAACAAGTGTATACTTGACTTTCAGCCTCCGTTAAGAGTTTTGCTTTTATTGCCCCTTGGTGAATTTATAAATATTCTGTAATTTTTATATCATTGTAATAATTAATTTTCGTTGTGGAATATATACTTACACAAACCTCCCAAACAATTGCTGAATATGCTCTCCGCACGCATGAAAGTAATAGGATTTAAAAGTTTAAATTAAATCAAGAAATGTATATATTAAAATTTTTAATTATTTAAAAGTAGGTCATCTTCTGTAAAAAAACGAGTACTGAGTATCAGGAAGTCTAAGAACTACGCTGTTTGTAAATAGCATTTGATGATTGACTACTTTTTTATTTCAATTTTTCCATTTCATGTCATTTAAACTCACTTTAAATAAAAAACAACTTGCCTAAAGAAACAAAAATTCCTCCACTGGCACCCATACCATGACCAAGAATCACCACGTTTTCTGTCTTCTTATTGGTCACCCCATGAGGTATTCTTTGGGCCTCAAGTATGTATCCATCCTTTGTCTCATATGTGTGTGTTTCGACGGGGTAATTATGTTTCTTAATAAATTGTGCCTTAAATAATGGATTTTAATCGATAAGCAACAGTAATGTTGTTAATAATAATTATAGTAAAAATATTAATAATAATTTAAAACGCAGACTGACTAATTATGGGGGAAGACCGTTAAATCAGTACATAAAACTATGATTTTCACTGTTTGTACAATATCTCCAAAGCTATGCAAAAAATCGTCAAAGTTGCAAAATTACTTTTTTTTCTATATTTAATGGCAAAAGAAACGGCTGTTTGCAGAACTCGATGAAATGAATAGTTTGGTAGTTTGTTTGAAAATATGGAAAAATCGCTTGAAAATCGTTATTTTCTTATACATTGCTTTTGCAATCATTCCATGCGCCTCGGACAGGGAAAATGTATAAAACGTTGTTGAAGGTAAACTTTATAATGGAATAATCACACAAGTTAAAAAATCTTAGTAGAAAAAGACGGGAGGTATGTACAGGGTGTCCAATTTTGGTTGTAAATGCAAGGTATCTCCGTTATTTGCAAATATTTAGGGTTGAGGTTTTCGCGACACTGTGCCACTTTTTTGTCAAACTCAAGCTGCCGTAATCAGATTTTCCATAGCCCGCCTCGTTTTGGACATACAGGGCCAAATTGAAAAAGTTGCATTTTGGGACACCCCTCGTATCTCGGTTATCTTTTAACGTATCGGAAAGGTTAAAACTGGCTCTTATAGAGTTTTTTACGTAGAATTCAGTGGCGTAGACAGATTTTTACTCGGGGCCGTCGTTTTTGATACATGACCCAAAGTCACGTTTTTTTAAATGGGACACCCTGTATATTTTGACGGAGTCTTATTCGTCTTATCATGAGCTTTTCAAAAATATATGGTTTGTAATAATATCTATGTATATTTTTTATAGTAAGCCATGGACTGATTGTCAAAAATGACTTTGTCATAAAGTAAATGAAGTTTTGATGTTAATACTAATAGACGTGTTAAATTAGTCGCTCTGATTATTACTTTTTAACAAATGGCTGGAAATCAATTATTTGAAAACTTTGAGCAATATGATATGCTGACCTGTTTCATAGAGAGTCATGAAAATATAAACGCTGCTTCTGAGCTTTATTTCATTAGGTAATGTTTTATTTTCATAATTATTATTGCAATCTTTTTTAAAACTTAAACTTTTATTATATAGATATCCGGAAAGAAGGCAGCCAAATAAATTAATATTTTATAGGCAGAAATCGAATTTGATAAATTTTAGCTCTTTCAAAAAGTCCAGATCAAAGAAATATAACAAAGAGAATCGTGAGGCTGATGAAATTAACGTCTTTGCAAGTGTAAATATAACGCCAGTAACGTCCTGTAGAAAAATAGAGAATGAAGTGGGTGTAATCAAGTCTCGGGTTCAAACGATTTTAAAGAAACATAAGTATAAACCTTATAAAGTCAGAGTTGTGCAAAATCTACATCCTGGAGATGCAGAACGTCGTATTGATTTTTGCCAGTGGTATTTACACAAAATTAATACTAACCAAAATTTTGGAAGGGAGGTTGTATGGTCCGACGAATCGTATAGAAGTAGTACTGGAATATTTAATAGGCACAATACGAGACACTGGTCACCTGAAAATCAACATTTGATATTTCCACGCGAGCAACAAGGAAGATTTGGCTTTAATGTCGCTTGTTTCCTACTAGAAACCAAATTTCATATTTTTGAAGGAGGTCTCACTGCTAATCGCTACCTTGAAATATTGCAAAATAATATATTTCAGAAATCATAGAAGATGTCCCTTTAGCACATCTGAATCAAATATATTTCCAACAAGACGGAGCTCCAGCACATAACTCCCAAATTGTGAGGCGGTATTTAGAAGAGAACTTCCTCGAACGCTGTATTGGAACGCACGGACCTGTCCGATGGCCTCCTAGGTCGCCTGACCTGACCATATTGGACTTCTTTTTATGGGGTCACCTAAAAAATTTAATTTTTCGTACCCGACATAACACAGTTCAAGACCTGCGTAACACCACTGAGCAGGCATTTTTGCAAATACAAGCACGCAATGTCGTCATTTCAAATGCACTGGGTAAAATTGCCAGAGTGTGTGAGAGATGTCTAAGAGAAAATGGAAATCAGTTTGAGCAGTTCTTTTAAACATGGCTAATTACGAAAAATAGATATACTTAATATATTCTTAAAAACTTAAAATTTTGCCTTATTTTTAAAATAAGTATAGACAACTATATATTTTTGAAAAGCTCATAATAAGGCGAATAGGACTACGTAAAAATATACAGGGTGCCCCATTTAAAAAAAAAACGTATCCTTGGGTCATGTATCAAAAACGACGGCCCCGAGTAAAAATCTGTCCACGCCACTGGATTCTACGATACGTTAAAAGATAACCGAGATACGAGGGGTGTCCCAAAATGCATTTTTTTCAATTTGGCCCTTATCTCCGAAACGAGGCGAGCTATGGAAAATCTGATTACGGCAGCTTGAGTTTGACAAAAAAGTTGCACGGTGTCGCGAAAACCTCAACCCTAAATATTTGCAAATAACGGAGATACCTTGCATTTACAACCAAAATTGGACACCCTGTACAGTGGTTATATTTTAAAAGGGATCTACAAGCCTCACTTTTAGAGATATCAAATAATATTGTATACAAAAGTTATGGTTTTTTTCCAAACCATCAGGAAAAATAAACAAATAAAAATTAAAAAGTTAAAAAATAAGCATTGACTTGGTTATTTTAAATAGAACATCCTGCATATGTATATTTCAACGAATGGACACCTTCATGCTGATTAAAAAATTCCAGGTTTGATACCTTTATATTTAAAGGTAACCGGTTGTCTTCTTCGGGAATTATTCTTTCGAGCTCTTGAATATTTGCTGCTTAGTCCTCTTCTGCCTCAGGTTGTTTTTTGTGTTTTCAATCAGATTAGCATCTGTCGATTTCCCAAGAAATTTTCATTGACAATTGTAACCTCGAAGCGGTCTAGCAGTATCATTCACTAAGGTCAGTGGCGTATATATGTATTACTCCTGGGGGGGGGTGGGCGGTTGAGACGATGAAAAATTTCAACATCCAACAAGTGGACGTTTTGATCGCTAATAATATGGACAACCAAAAAAGTGATGATTTTATTATAGCTGTCAGTAAAACTAACTGGTCTATCCATAACTCTCTGCAAACAGGATTACAACCAGTATACCTATATTCCTATATCTTTGGATATATACTGCCTCTCCAACGAACGTAACCAATCTTGTACGTTCACTGTACCACGCTCTCCAACACAGTTGTGTCTCCATATCCGTATTTCTTCTTTATATCTATTCCATGGTATTCCCTAAGCTAAAATTCTGAAGATACAGATGTATTTCTGTTTCTGTTGTGAATATGCAGTGTCACCACTGTTCCAATCTCCATTGTCGATATTGACGAGCTCAAGCAAGTCTAGTAACTCAATTTTTCGTATTTAAAAATAGACAAGATTCTCTTCTGCTTGCTTTTAATAGCGTAGCATATAGTCGGTTTATTACGCTATGAGTGGATATTATTTCCCTTGTAGTAGCTCTTAAGCTGAATAGCATTTCTAGGCCAAATTTATCTAGCTTACAAATACCAATACAGATCTTGGCGAGGGTTTAGATAGTTAGGTCATGTTCTTCGTGCCCTATGACCTGCATAAACGATTTTGTTGAATCCATATTTTACATCTCTATGGTACTTTTTTTTCTCTTTTCACTTACTAAGGTAAGAGATATCGATATAAATTTTGTCTTAACTTATGACGTGGCTTTTGAAAGCTGTTAAGGTAATAAAGACAAAAATAACGTCCCTAGATATATTAATGAGAAGGAAGTTAACGGCTATTCGGACAAAATATTCTGCCTATGGTAAGCTCATTTAAATATAGAGGCCAAAAGTTATACCCCAGTATACTGACAAGCCATTTGACGTTTCTTATCATCCCTACCGACATTATTGACGACATTTCACCCTATTTGGAGCTCATCGGTCCAATGCAATCATGTGGTAGAGATGATGGAAAATACAAATATAACACTGAAAGAAACTACGGCTAACAGAATAAATTACAATTATTATTTGAGCGGCGGCGCCTCGCATAATATTTAGGAATTTACTTGCTTATGACTGTCCGTAGGATGATGTCGAGGGTGGGGGGCGAAAGAATTTTAATTTGTATAAAGTGAAGACTTTTTCTTGTTAGTTGAATTTAATTAAGATATTTAAACGTGTAAAACAGATAAAAGGAGAACCTGATCTCGTTCAAGGGCGAATTATTATTTTCAGCGGATGCAGTGCTTTCTTTTATACATAACATTGTAACCATTGAGTATGTTCGGGGGGGGGGGTGAGGGGCGCTGCCTCTTTCGTTGGACTACTGGTCAGTCGGTATATCTGTCATTTCGCAGCATAGCTAAAAGCTACTCACCCGGTTGACTTCAGGTTGGTCAAAAATTAAGGATAATATGGAGATGACCTGGTAACACTTTGTTAAAATTCCAATATGGCCGAACAAAATGTCGCTTTAAAATGTTAAAAAAAATTAAATTACTTTTATAATTTACCTCAAATTGTTTACAAAATCAAGTGTGCACACTGTTAATATTTTGGTCCAGATCCAAGATAGAAAAACAAAATGGCGGCCTAATAAAATATTTTAAAAATGAGCATGATAAACTTACTTATTAGATTGAATTCAAACTTTATGCAAACATTAAATTTGCCAACTTAAGTTTTATGAAATTTGCTTGACACACCCTGTACAAGAAAGCCTTTCGAGACATTAGTTACTGAGCTCTTATTTCGAGAATAAATTGCCTGTAAGGTAAAAAATTGTGAAAAGTAAAATTGGTTTGCTGTTTTAAATATTCCATAATTTAAAGGAAGCAGTGTAAATATATTTTTTATCATAATATTCCACCTTTTTTACATTTTGCAACATTTTTATATTTATCCACATTTTTATTTTTAATTAATAGAAAAAATTATATGGGGCGGTATCTGCGTCAAAAAATGATCGAAAATGGACAACTTTGCTACTAATTTTTTCATTCTCAATTCGAATTTTTCATAAAAATTCACATTTAGCGCCCAACTATACACATTTCCCTATTAAAATTACATTAAAGCTAATACATATCTCTCATAGTTTTAACATAATATTGCAGCGGCGGAAGGCTTGCAACTGATCCGTAATACTGCGTGCAGTTCCCCCCCCTCTTGTCAGTATAATGGTCCATGATTTTTGGACCCCATACTTACATAAGCTTACTATAGGCAGACTATTTTGTCCGAACGTTATTTTTTCTTACTAAAATTCGGGGAGGTCGTTTCGTCAATAAAATAATTGGTATCGCACGGCTTACACAAAAACAATGAAAGCCTAATTATGTCGGGCTTAGTTTTACAATTTTCTATCTATATAATGTCTCTAAACATTACTAAAGAGGTATAAACAATAAGCCTCGCATTTGTTCTCATAGATGACACCTCTTACTCTATGGGATAATATCTCACTGCCTAATAATTTTGTTTATATTCAGCATGTTTATATTGAGCGTTTTTCTCATAGATAAAGCATTGGTCAGTTTGTTTATAATATAGATAGGCAACTTAATATACAAAATAAGTCCCTTATTTGGCTCTTTCTAGCGTTTCTATTCTGAAGGATTTTTAAAAATAATGATACAAGCTGTTCCAAATTGATGCTCGTAGTATGCATGCAACTTATATGAGGCACTTCGTATATTCATTCTACGCAGACCGTTGGAGGTTGGAGGGCAGTATATTGACTATGTTGTCATGGATTACGAAAAATAACGCGCTTGTCATTATCCTGACATTTTTAAATTTGAGTTATTCAAATTTTAGGAATTAATTAGTATATATTTTATATTTGTTTGTTGCTTTTTAGATTATTGGTGATCGATCAATATAACAGACAGTGTATGGGTCTTATTGAGAGTAAGTACTTCGGATTTTACAATTTTTTCAAATTGTAAACGAAAGCGTATGTCCTATAGTACAGAATAAAAAATAAAATTTGCGGATGAAGCACTTTTCCCCCAAAAAAAATAAAAACTCACCAAATTCCCTTCAATTTTTAAAACATTCCAGTGCAAAAATTCCTTAATATGGTATTTAAAATAAAAAGATGTTTACAGTGTTGCCAAATGGCCTTACATTTCTTGATTTATGGTAAATATATTTTAACTTAACTCTGCATTTTCAGTGATTGAGCTGTATCGTCTTTTATGTTATGGCTTTATTAGTGATGCCTTCGGCAAGTAACCTAGAGCTAACCCGGTACCTAGTGCCTCCACTATACCGTTTTTGTGTTTAACGATGATGCCTTCGGCACCTAACCTGGTGCTAACCCGGTACCGGTTTAACCACTCTATCAACGTTGGCTGCCAGCTCTGCTTGCGGCTTTTGTGTTGTTCGGGTTTTTATGTTATGGCTTTAATATCTTCGGCGCCTAACCTGATGTTAACGCTTTACTGTTTCACCTTGTTCTCCTAATGGTAGCGTTTTAACAATGCAGCAAAATATTATTAACAACTCTAACCCAACCGTAATGAATTCTTCGCTGACAAAATGAAATAAAATTTGGTAACATTGCTTCTTAAAAACGAGAAAATGGTCGATTAATCATAAAACGACAAATGTCATTTCATTTTCTGTTTAAGAATTTTTTTTAGTTTAATAACATCAACATATTTTGTACACTTTTAACATTAGTTCTTTAAAAACTTAAATTAAGAAACAAGACATATAGATACAAGCAATTTCAACACAATTAAAGTAACAGTAGACCTTTATAACCATATAGTGTCTTAGAAAGTTATATAACTATCTGTTATGCTCTTTTTAGCAAAAAAATGGTTGTCTGGAGTAACAGCCAAATTTCCAAGAAAGTTTTTCTCGTAAGCTTTATATCCGCAATGGTTCAAAAAACTTCCAATAAACATTACAATTTATAAATATCAAGTACTTTCTTGGGATTAGGTTCGTGGATTGAAACAAAAAAACTTTAATTGACGTTTGGCCTGTCTATTTCAGGCTTTTTCAAAATATTTATTTCTGCACATCTAAAAATTAAATACAGAAAGGGTATATATGGAAGTTAAAAAATAAAAACAATTAGGTATAACGGCACGCATTAAAATTATTAAAACATTTAGTTGAAATAGTACAGTACATACCTTGGGAAAGATGTTATTTTGCCTTGCTTGGCGGTGTAGAGGTAAGTGATACACTGGTTAATGAATTCTATTGTTTTTTTTTATATATATATCATTTAGTTTTTTTTTGATTATATTTACATTGTAGACGCTATTGGTGGATACGGGTTGTTTTAAAAGTATTTGTGTGAGTCTGACAGTATACAGTATGTATTTATGATTGATGGAAATAGTTTATAACAATTGAATTAAATTAGATTGTGATATATTTGGCTGAGATTGTCAATGTCCTTCCGATCGTTTACTGTATTTTTTTTTTTTTTTATCTCGACCATTTCTTTGAATGTCACTTTATGGTAATGTTGTTCTTTTGATAAGAACGTTGTACCCGAAAAATCAAATTCATGTTCCATATCTCTTTCGTGTTTATGTAGTGCTGTGGAAGCATGTGGAAAAAGAAGCCAAATCAATAAAAATACATAATTCTGTTCCGTCAAAATTCTATGGAATGCCTAAACTTCTCAAACCCGGCATTCCTATGAGACCTATTGTTTCCTATATCCAGTCCCCATTCTACAAACTTTCAAGTTTTTTATCAAATTGCTTATCAAAAATTACAGGCAGAAATGATTATTACATTAAAGACTCGTTTGAATTTAAAAAGTTTATAGACACCCTTAAAATACCAAATAATTTCCAACTCATCTCTCTAAACGTAATATATATACAAACATTCCGACTAAACTTTTAAAACAAATCATTAAAGAAAAATGGAATCAGATAAAGAATCCCACAACACTCACTTGCACAGAATTCATAGAAGGGATAGACCTCATTCTTTCAAACAACTATTTCCAATACAAAGATAATTACTACCAACAACTTGACCGATGTGCGATGGGTTCACCCATCTCTTCCACCATAGCCCAAATAGTAATGGAATATCTAGAAGAAACAGTGTTACAAAAAGCCATTGTACCGATATTATTTTTTAAAAGGTACGTGGATGATTGTTTATTAGCAATACCAAAAAATAAAACAAGGGAAATTATCTCCCTCTTTAACAGTTTTCGTCCAAAATTGCAGTTTACTTCCGAAATAGAAAATGATGGCGCTATAAACTTTTTGGATTTAACATTAATAAGAGACCACAAAACAAAAGGCATTAAAACTAAGTGGTACACCAAAAAAAACCTGGTCCTCCCGCTACCTTAATTATAATTCCAGTCACCCAGAATGTCAAAAAAACTTCGTGATGATAGGGTAAGTTGATCGTGCAATAATACTAACATTACCTATATACCGAGTTGACATTCTAAATAAAGTTAAAAACACTCCCTTAAAAAATCATTTCCCACTAAAAGCCATCGAACGAATTATAAAGCGAAGAACCCACAAAAGATACAATGGCACAAAACATTGTAAATAATCGTGACAACAATAAAACAACTACATACATATCTTTGGCACACACTGAAGGTCTTTCTGAAAAAATTAAACACATTCTCGGTAAACACGATATAACCGTATGCCACAAATCTAACAATACCCTTAAATCTTTATATACACCACTAAAAAGTCAGACTCCAATTAAAAAACAATCAAACGTAGTTTACAGCATTCCCTGCCTAAACTGCTCCAAAAAATATATGGACATGACCACACAATACCTATCAAATAGACTAAATGGGCATAAATATACAAAAAATGCTCCCACAGCCCTACATAAACACGAAAGAGATATGGAACATGAATTTGATTTTTCGGGTACAACGGTCTTATCAAAAGAACAGCATTACCATAAACTGACATTCAAAGAAATGGTCGAGATATATATATATATATATATATATATATATATATATATATATATATATATATATATAAACAATAGAACCAGTATATCACACAGTATCACACCGCCAAGCAAGGCAAAATAACATCTTTCTCAAGGTATGTACTGTACTATTTTAACTAAATGTTTTAATAATTTTAACGCGTGACGTTATACTTAATTGTTTTTTTTTTAGCTTCCATATATACACTTTCTGTATTGCAGGCGAAACGTCAATTAAAGTTTTTTTGTTTCAATCCACGAACCTAATCCCAAGAAAGTACTTGATATTTATATATATATATATATATATATATATATATATATATATATATATATATATATTATCCAAAAATACCGATTTCATGCATAAGCATTGCTGCTTATGTAAGTTACTACAATTAACTCACTAACGTGTCATGGGGGGGGGTAATATAGAAGCAACTAAATAAATGCGATTTATCTTTGAACTACAAGTACAGATCAAACAGAAATCAATGAACAACTATTTGGAAAGATAAACTAAATTATATTTTATTTTCAAGTGACCCTTGATAATACAGATAGATTTAAAACTCTAAAAAGAGATATAGATAATTGAAAATGAAATTTTACTTACAACTGTTAAATCGTCATCAGGATGTGCATCTACGAAATTGCTGGCTACTTGCAATAGAACCATAAGTATTCCAACCAGCACCATTTCGCTTTATAATTGTTCATAGAAAAAAATGCTATAAATTAGATGTAAAAGTATGTGTAATTCCTATTAGGCTCGTTCCCCAGATAATCTTAATTTGTTAGAAAAATGTGGTGTATTATTACGAGCTACTTTATCTTTTCTGTAGTTCATTACCAACCTACTTTTATTACAATATAAAATAGTCTGTCCCTTAGTATCAGAATTTATAAAGGACGGACAAAAGTCATAAATACAAACGATTTTTATTTTGTCATATTTTAAATACATTATATCTATTTAAAACTAAGTTATGGTTATCAACATATGATCAGTAAAACAAAAATGTGTTCGGCAAACATACTTAAATCCCCTTTATTATGTACGTCAATGGTTTTCCATGGTTTAAATAAATTTAAAGTGTTTTACTGTTTTTAAAGGAAACTAATCCCTTTTTTAATAAAAAAATTCTTTTATTTTATGAGTGTTGTTTTATCCTCTTAGATCTACTCTGTATAAAAATATGTTTCAATGTAACAACACATTTTTGACTTCTTTCATTATTTTCTAAAAAAGCACATTGCTTTTAAAATAAATTATATTTTGGTTTTTAGGGGACTGTATCAACAGCTAAGATCAACCTTTATAGTAAAGAAAAACGTATTTATTTACAATTAATTTGAGGGTTAAAAAATATGTCTCAAAACACTTAATACCATTATCTACTGATGGTATTCTAGGCCTACTCCTCAATAATCTTATCAAGTTATTCCAAGTGTCCTATGATAAGGACATTCTTTTCAAAGTTTTAAAAGTCTGCTCGGGTACAGGCTATTGCCAAAAAGGGATCCAAAACTCTTCCCTCTAACTACAAAGTCATATCCTACTTCCAATTATGAGTGAGGCAATAGAGATCCATGTCAGTACTGACCTTTTAATTTAGCTTGCAACACACCTTCACAGCGGATTTTCAAGTATTCTGTAGTGGTTGATGGCTATTAACATGACATTCACAAAATTTTCTCAAATGTTCGACAGGATTCAGTATTGGCACCTACCGTATTCCTCCTACACCTCATGTTTACTCACAAATTATTTCTCAAAATCCACACCATTCAGATGAAAGATCAAATCCTTGAAAGCAAAGATTCCTTTAGCCAAGTTGATATCACTTTTCAGAAAGATCTCCGCTAGCATGTTCGCACCGTCTTAATTGCCACAATATCAAGAAATACTTTTTTTCTGCCAACTTGTATACACTTTACACTTCGCAAATCGGACCCAGCCTTGAGTGTTGCTAGAACTAGAACATCGCCAAATTGTAGCCGAACTGTCCCTGTTTTACACATACTACCACGGACTCTATTTTAATGAATTATCATCCACTAGGTCTTCCTTAGTCATTCCTAACAGTAAGACACGACCATCAACCCATATGCATCCTTTCATCGTTCAACTACAAAGAACAAGGACCTCTCACTTTTTTTCTAGCCTGCATGTCATTAAAATCCACATCAGTAAACTGTCCCTATCTTCTTTTAGAGCAAGTACATTAACCAGTACTTAGGCCCCCTTATGGTCTATCATAGATATAAAAAAATAGCAATTGAACATTTATTTCAACTGTTTATTTCTGTTTTGAATTCAGTATTCAAGATGCGTGCTCAAAATTTAATCTCCGCGAAACATTGACCTAGAAAATGTTTACTCCAAATTTTAAATAAATCGGTTTAGCCGCTCTTGACTTACCGTTCGCGCAAATATTGTTTACACATACACCCGTACAGACATCATAATTGATTTTCTAAAAATTGTATTTTTGAAATGTCGAAAAACTCCAATTTATATTTTTCAAACATACTTGTCCTATGTAACCCATTATATTAATAATAGGGTAGTAAGGGGAAGTAAAAATGAAATATGAACAAATTATTCCAAAACAAATTGTAATAAAAAAAATGAAACAGACGGAAAACAGTCAACTAGTCCTCTTTCTGTAGGCCCCAAAACGCAGGAAATGGTTTATATCATCGATCTAGTCTAAATATCATATGCTTGATATCTCATCTTTATATACATTTTTATTATTTTGACCATGAATTCATAAAGTCGAATTTCCAAGATGAAATAAAATACTATTTTTTGCATTTTTGGGTTTTTTTTTTAATAATTATGTCTTCAATTACTAAATAAAAAGAGCTATATATACATATTTACAGAAAAACAACAATACAAATTATCAACGTTAAAAATGATTATTAAGGTCATTTTACATGCTGCAAGACTTACCTTCAAGTCTATTGCAGCAAGAGGTTGCACTTGCAAGAAATTGCGCGCAATATTTGTTGCAAGTCGTTTTTATTCAAGCGGCAATTGTGTTTCAATTGCAATATGTAGCCAACTTTTGAAAATTTAATTTGCTTCTGACAGTTTACTTAAACTTGTGGTGCGAGTTAAATTATTATTACAGGTTAAAATGGACCGTAAAATAAATAAATCCAACTCAAAAAAGTAATTGCTGCTTCAGTTTCCTTAATTATTGCTGCTGCTGTTCTTTTGCAAACCAGCAACGTAGAAAGAAGACAAAGAAGATGGTGGGTTAGACCATAGTTAAATCAAGAAAGAGGAAATATAAGAATGACTGAAGAATTTTTGTCATCGGGCGAAGAAAACTACGCTAATTATTTAATAATGGATCAAACAACGTTTGAAAAATTATTATGTGCCACACGCCATTATTTAGATATTTTCTTTTAATAACCAAACCAAAAGAGAGACAATTTTTATAAAACTGGGCCTACATAAATCATATAGGCCCCATAAGAAGTATAACTTCTAACCACAAAATATGGTACGTTCAGAATTCGTTTTTTCGCTTCTACAGAAACTTTTATTTTGGTTAGTGAATATAACTAAATTTTCCCCCAGACTTGCACCAAACTTGCAATAAAAATCGGATAGAACCGTATTCATGGAATTCTCCTGCGACTGCAAGAGACTTGCACGATTTGGTCTACTGCGCATGGCCACGTTTAAGACTATTGCATATTGCGAGAAGAATTGCAGCATGTAAAACGGCCTTTAAAATTAAACTTCGTGCTCCTTAAAACTCCAAAAACAATATTAAAGACGATATTTAGAATCATACTCCCATAAAAATAACAAATTCTTATTTTAATATAGATAAACGCTATAAAATTGTCAAAAATTAAAATAATTAGAAAAACTCAACTTTGTGGCCATGAAATCCCCGAAAACCAAGCGAAACTCATTATTTTCAGGTTGTTCCCTTTTTCCTCCTTCGCCCGCCTCCTCCCGGAATCTTTGACGAACACTTAACTTCCTAGCGAACGGCAGAAAAAAGTCTAAAAACGGCGCTATTGCGTCATTCCGTGTCCTGCATATTTCCTGAAAAATACATTTAAATCGGTAAAATCATCACGGAGTAATCGGTGCGCTTACATTAAAAAAAAATTACCTAGGGTAGAATTAAAAATCTTTTTTATGCCGGTTAAAAAAAAAACAAAAAGCACTAACTGCGCTAACAAGTACCTGTTTCATTAATTACTATGGATAAACCCCCAACTGGTACACCTTAGAGATATAATTTCCTTTCACTTGGATTTACTATAAAATCAGTTTAAACTCTGCGAAATTTACGTGTACCAAACTTTATGCTCCACCCTATTAAAAGTCTTAATAGCAAAGAGAGTAATTATACCTTTGTTATATTTTTATTGTTTTAATGCAGATACACTTTTTACATCATCCCAAAAGAGGGCTCAACCAAGCCTAAGCAAAAAGCAGTCCGATATTTAACTACATACAAAGTTATAAGTTTTGATTGAAAAAAATATCGCGCGATGGATACAGAACATGAGACCGTTGCAACTGCAATGAAAGCCAAATATGCTACCGACGAGCTAGCAGAGCTCTTACCAAAAACTTAACGAATTTTGTTAATATTTCGATAATTTCAATAACGTCTTATTAAGCAAATCGTCGCAAGTGAAGCCGCAGTCTCAAAATGATTTAGGTCAGATTTTATCCGATTTTCCTAATACCATGCTCTAAACGAGTAGCATCAACGAAAACCACATTTCTTGAAGGGATTATCAACACATTTGGATAATATGCGATCGTGTTACGTGTTATACAAGTTACGCTTTCCAGAAATTCGCTAAGAAACTAGGAATCGAACGGCGACTCCAAGGCCTAGTTCTAACCTTAGATCTAGGGTCAACCGGAGATATAATCTCCTTGAACTCAGGTATCGTTTCGTTGATAGTGGAGGCTGTCTGAGCACGAGCATTCATAGCTCAGCCAACTGTTGTTGTGTCTAATCGAAGGTCACCCCTTCGCAAGGGAAAAGATAACTCTTAATTGGGATTCTTTGACTATCGTCTCAATTTTTTCCTTGTTTAGTAGAGGTGCTGTCGGGTCTTGCCCTGGGAATATATAGGGCAAGTCCCGATAGTAGGATCCCTTACCCTAGCTACCTCCAAAACCGGGTAACACAAGCTGCGAGAGCCTTCTCTAGAACTTCATATGTTGGCAATGCTGTAGAGTGTTGTGCTACCAACATTTTGACATTCCCTGGGTTGTCAAAATGTAGGTTAGGATTCATTGTTTGCATTGTCCACTCGATTTATCTTTCTGGGTACATATTCTACGGCATCTTGTTGCCTTGCCAGCGTCCTAGTTGTACTAACAACTTTCACTATCGTCAGAAGGCTGTGGCAAAGTCCCTGTTCCCATTGCTATCCCAAAAGGAGATACCACTGGAGACGGGACCCCAGAACAACCCAAGACACTGGTACAAGGCGGGGAAATTTCTAGATATTGTTCTGGTGAACTTATATTCTCATAATCGGGGCTTAATAGAGGCTCAGAATCGGTTAACACACGCTCGGTAATAGTTAGTTTATTTTCACACGCCTCCGAAAAATTTAAAGTCAAAAACCGCTCTATCTATTATTTACAATCAATTTCTCCTGAATTCATTCAAATATTGATCAAATTAGCGAAAGATGAGAATTTACCTTGGATTTTTTTGGCTAAACCACATTATTTTGTTGTAAAGGATTTAGCAATAAAGAACTGCAGTAAAATTTTATAAAGCATTTACTTAGCGGCGATTGATTCTATACACCGAATATATACTTATATACTATATGGTACAAACCGTAACGTGTGTAGGGTGTTTTGGGCTTCGCAGCACCCTATTGTAGTCATCAATGGCTGTAGTCGGAATACGTGCTATAAAAATGTACTAAACTAATTACTTAGTCAAATGAACAAAAGCTAAGCAAATAAAGTAATATTTTATTATCTTATAAATATATTTAAATACAATTTAACAATAATCTTTCTTTTAATTTAACATAATAAAATAACAATATCTATAATACCTAATTGAAAAAATAATAACAATTTTATGAATTAAAAATCAGATTTTATTTCTTTTTGCTCAGAGAGAATAATTAAAAATAAGCATCAAAATGAAATTTAAGCAATTGTTCAAGTTTTTATGTATTATTGTCTTCTTGATATTGCTCTAATATATCATACAAGGAATCGTAGATGACTTCTTTTACATTATAAGCCAGAACGTAGTCCAAGTGACCCCAATCCAATATAGGAACTTGATATTTCAAAACGATGTTTGGAAGGGTTTTGGTTAATTCTTCTATCATCTAAAAATTGAAAAACACTTTAACATAAAAATATGACATACTGGGCGCAAGGGGGTTGCATTTGAGAACCCATTTATAAAGAGATGAATATGAATCTTAGTAAATGCTATAATCTACATAAGTACCATTTTTTTGACGCATTTGCACTTAAGTAGTCATTGTTCGGATTTTTTTGGCAATTGTATCTTATACTAATTCGTCTCCTATTGTTTTAGACAGATAACTTCGACAAAGTAATGTTTTAAGTTAAATAATAGCATTTTATATAACACATAGCAAAAAAGGATTTTTTTATGGGTTAAATACAATATTTTTGAATACATTTTTTTATTACAAAGTGAGTAATATTTTGTTTTATTACTATCGAAACGTAATAATGTGATTGATCATTAGGTGTCAAAACTTTAGAGTTTAAAAGTGTTTTTCGTGTTAAAGTGCCGAAAAATTGTGGAATTTTCGTAGTTGTTGCGAAAGTATTTGGAATTATTAAAATAATACCAGGGGTGAAGTTTGTAAGTGTGGGTGTTAAATAAAAGGTTTTTTGGGGTAAAATACTTAAGAATTGATTGAATCATAGTAATGTAGAGGCTTTCTGGTATTGAAGAGTAGTAAGAAGGATTTTTATGTAAAATTAAGTGGATTTTTAGTAACAAGGAATTTTATTTCAGAAAAAAATTGGATGAGGGTATTATTGCTACGGGAAACACAATGTTTCTTCTAAGTAAGTTCTTTCTAAGTAACATTTTAGCGGGGTAACCTGAAAGATAATCATTTTTTGCGTTAAAAATTTAAAAATTTGCAGAAAAATTCTTAGATTAACTTAATCAGTAGAATTCGTAACTAATCATATTTCGTTACAATGATTTTAATACTTATTAGTAATGGCCGTTATGAAAAAATTGAGATTCTGAAGGCTTTTTTAATCGTAAAATGAAAAATTTGTCATGTTAAGTAATTTTTTTTCATGTGTTAAATAAAGGTACGTTTTCGTTTCTTTAAAAGAGTTAGGAAGACATTACTCTAGGCAACGATGATTAAAAAAAAATAATTAGATTGTGGTTTACCTTAGCTTTTTACGGACGCGTAATATTATATCAGTTTTTTTGGCCTTCGGAACCTGGACAGCGCGACATATTTTCCAAAGATTTATTTTTTGTTAGAAATGATCTAATTGAAAAGAGTCGTATGTCAATATTAGTTTGACACGTAAACTATGCAAAATATGAAAATGTATTCACCTGAAAGGCTTTTTAAAACAAAATAAACTGTTGCTGGTGCTATTGAACTATTTTTATCTATGAGCAGAGCACGAGGAACGAAAAACTAAGTACTAGGCATTGCTGTTGGACGGTGAAGGGATGCATGTGCGTGGATGCTCGTGTTTCCCTGTAAGAACCATATTCACCGGGGGGTGCAGTCCATGGAAGCAAGGGAAGCAGTGCTTCCCCAGAAAAAAATTACAAAACATTTTCTAAAATGTAATTTTTGAAATAGAAAACCATTAATTTAGTTTATATTAAAAATGCTGAAATATTATCTTAATTATCAAGCCCATAATAAATGCGGCCTTGATTCCGACCGAGCCACAAAATCGAATAGAACCTATGCAGCCAAGTCCTGTATGCTTGATTTCCTGTGAATCGATCTAGAGATTATTGAACTTTCCACCTTCGGTTTGCAATTCAGTCGCGTGCTTTAAGTGGAGGCAGAAGCTATCGTTGGAGTAGGTTCTTTGTTTGAACGGCTATCCGTATGTTGTATGATACGTACGTCGCGTCGCGTCGTGCATGGTGCGATATAGAAGACAATAATACGGACGTGGATATGCAAATACCGTCAACTTCGGCTGTCGGTAATAACGTTGAAAATGTTGGAGAATTTCGTAAGAAGAGTGTGTGTGAATGTGTGGTGTGTGTCTTAATAATAAATGGATTTTCAACATTAAACTTCGCTGATAAGCTTCAAATAATTTGCGAAGGAAGGGCAAAACCGCCTATGAAAAATTTAATCACATTGTGAAAATATAGGTAAATTATTTTGTTGGCCATGTTTACTGTTTGAAAATGAATAAAACTGGTTTTTCCAATTTAAACAATTTCCATAAAGCTGTAAAAAGACACATTATTTCTAAAGCGCATTTGCAGGCCGTCATAAAAGAAAAAGTCTTCGGCAAAACCAGAACTGAACACGCCCTTAACAAACAGTGGGAAATTAGTCACCGCAAACAAGGGTTTCTTCAAATAGGGGAAATTTTCAAGATTTACTTAGTTTAATGGCTAAATATGATGATTGCTTAAAAAATCATTTTAGCGTTTTTCACGGAACGTCCAATCGAATCCAGAATGATTTAATTTCCGGTGTTGCAACCATTATTCTAAAAAAAATTAAGCAGGAGATTGGCGAGGCGCGGTTCATTGCTATTGTTCTGGACGAAACAACTGATATCACTAATTTTAGCCAATTATCTATGGTAATACGCTACGTTAAAACAGACAGAAGTATTCAAGAAGGATTTTTAGGTTTTAAGAATGTGTCCGAAAATCGTACAGCAGATGCATTATATACCGTAGTCTATAACGTTACCAAAGAAATTAATGGAGAGAAAAAATTAGTTGCTCAAAGCTATGATGGAGCTGCAGTGATGGCAGGACAATTAGGGGGTCTGCAAGCTAAAGTTCGAGAAACATTCCCAAGTGCTGTTTTTGTCCATTGTTTTGCTCATAAATTAAATTTATTTTTATCCCAGTCCATCAATCACATTAAAGAGGGTAAAGTATTTTTCGTTACTTTAAGTGGCATGGCTGCTTTTTTTTTCCAAGTCAACAAAAACGTACACAAGCTTTGGACTCCATTATCTACAAGCGATTGCCCAAAGTAGCTCCTACTAGAAGGAACTATAATGGAAGACTTGTGTTGTGTGTGTGTATCTGAAAATCGTGAATCACTGATTGAACTATTTGAGAATTTAATAGAAAACAATGAAACGTGGGACTCAGAAGCAATAAATAGTTTGAGGGGTTTTTTTGGACTGTTTGAAACGAGATTTTAATTTTAATTATTTGTTGAACATATTTTCAGAAATATTTCCATTCTCGGACAACGTTTTTAGTATATTACAAACTAGAGAAATGATATTGCTTTTTGCCTAAAAAAAGTGAGATGACTTTGACCTATTTTGGTAGAAAACGATGATGTTAAATGTAGAGCCACAAGCCAAGCGTCTTCGAACAGAGAAGGTAGGAGATGTTCAAACATTATAGAGACGTCTTTTTTATAAAATAATCAATCAAATTCAGCAAGAAACTATAGATATAACGGTTTAAATGATTTTAAATTCCCCGAGCTCTGCAATTTTGCTGCATTGTGGCCAGTTTTTCGACCGAGTGTTACTGCGATCTAAACTAATAGTGATTTACGAAACTGACGACATTAGCGCAAAAAATAACGCTAAGGAACTAATGCAATTTTTAAAAGACAGGAAGCTGGAAGATGCCTTAACCGAAGGGCCGAAATTGTGTGAATTAGTATTGACAATACCTGCCACAAGTTCATAGTAGAACGCAATTTTTCAACACTTAAACGTATAAAAAATTTCGTGAGAAATTCAACTGAGCAGGAGAGATTTTCGCATACATCGCTGTTGTCCATTGAAAATGAACTTCTCCAAAATATGTCGAAGCATCGACGTTTTTATGATGACGTCATTGACGAATTTGCAAAAAATGATCGAAGAATCGATATACATTACAAATAGGTAAGTTCCTAAAATTTGCTTCCCTTCCTTAAAATTTCACCGCACGCCCCTGATATTCACGGTAGTTGCTGCAAAATAGAAACATACCGGTCACGATTCGACGTTGCTCTAGTGAGGCAAGCTTTCTTGTGATGTTTGGATCTTCACTCAAGCAAATAATTCTTCTTTGAACAGATCAAGCATGTTAAAAATGGAAAGAGACGCAGTTTCTCATATATCTGAGCAATAGTTAAGGCTGGGTCAGATTTACTACATATAAAGAGTATGCACGGTGGTAGGAGAAAAGTATTCTCGAGCTAGAAACTAGGATAAAGGAATCTTTCGCTTCAAGGATTTTATGATTCATTTGAATAGTGTAGATATTAAAAGATAATTTGTGAAATAGCAAACTTGACTGTATCTTGGTGATGGTAAACTAGATAAGGTTCTTTGTTCCCCATTCCACGATCATACGTTTCTGGCTTGGAAGACCGGTTTGGGAAATTATATGTTGGGGTGGAATTTACTAACGTCAGCATATCTGTGGGTAGCAATGCTAGTAGAAGAACGAAAATCATTTATGTGCGTGCTGAATAGGGTAGGCACCAACACTGAACTCTGAGCAACGCTTGCGCTGATTATGTAAAAGTCAAATGAATGACAATCATCCATTATATAAATTCTGTTGGAAAGAAAATTGGAAATTTAACTACAAAGATTTAGAGGAAAACCATAGGCAGGAAATTTGTTAAGAAGTGTGATGTCAGATTTGACCGAATGCTTTCATTATGTCGAGAACAATATTTTGCTACGAAGGTAAGATCTGCTGTAGATTTTTGGTGGCGAAAGCCGTGCTGCTTGTCCCATGAATATGTGTAAACCTTTCAAAAAAATTTAAAGCATCATTATTTGTACACCTCTTCATCGTCTTACTCATAATTGGTAGTCCAGATATAGGTATCTAGTTAGAGGAAAAGGATTTCAATCTATTTTTGGAACAGGTTGAATATGAGCAGATTAAAACTTAAGATGCTGGCTCCACAGAATCAGTAGATGAATTATGCGATTGTGATGAAATCATCACAATCGCATAATTTTCGACGCCATAAATGCTTTTAACATACGCATAAGGGGGGCGCTTGCCAAAAACATCAATGAAAGTTTTTATTAACCTAATTGTTAAGAAAACTCTTAGATTTTCTCAGATCAGAACACAGCTTATTATTAGTGAAAGTATTATTTATATAATTTTTTTTATTACCCTAAGATTTGCATACGGATCTTGTATCGCATAGAAAAGTGCTACTGGAATTTTCACGTTTGACATATTGTAAAAAGGAGGCTTTGTACTGTTATATAGTTTCATGTTCTTTTTCATTCCATAATCATATTGCTTGAATTCCCCTACAAAAATTTAAAATAAAAATAAAAATGCAAATAAAAAAAACAATGTATCAAATTATTACCTTTCTGCTTGTTTTGTTATAATTATGAAAAAAGGTTTTAGTGGATTTCAGTGAATAGAACTAGCAGACCTAGGAAAAAGGGAAAAGAAACTTGCACTGGTAAACCTCTTACATGCACGTGTTTATCAACCAACCTATGCTTACAAAATAGCTAATAAAATTGCCTAGCAGCTTCCATTAAACTGGTAGTGGTAAGCCAGCGCTCTCCAATTTATGAGTCAACAGGATACAGAGTTTCAAAGACACCGTATGACATCATTTGTTTCAAACTTCTAAGCTTCATATTGTTCATTTAGAATTCCTGTTGCAAATTACACGTTTAATTTCGACATTGCCTACTTTAACTTCAAACTAACAAATTTCTTGTCATTAGTTTCATACCACAACTTTTTAGATCTGTTGTGGGTGCATGGGACCGCTGCTCTGTCTACATTATGAGACTATATCTTAACTAAATGTGAATTAAGGCAAAGTTAAATACATCTAAAAGAGAAATTTTACAAACTTAGTTGTCAGAGCCTGCTCGCTTAAATAAAAACCCAGCGGGCAAGCTTAGCATGACTTCCATAAGTTCCATTGGTGTAGGACATGTTGCCCCGGTTGCATACAACCACGGAACCATTTGGTTATTCAATCACCAGACGATAGCTCTATAAGTAATCATCCACTGCGTTACCTTAGGTTTCATTTCCATTTTATTATAACAAAACATATTGTAATTTATTAAGGGGATCAAGTTCTATTTAAATGTTATATTATACTCTTAAATTTTACTTTTGTTAACATTCTATGTTATGACAAACAAACATCTTTTTTAGCTTTTTCGCAACTGAATTTTTATTCAGCCAAAAAACTGAAAAAAGATATTTGTGTATCATTCTAAACGCAACAAATAATCTGCATACTGCATGCATAAATCTATTCGTAAGATGCAATATTTTGCTTTAAGACCGCAAATCTTAAGTAGTATCTGATCTAGAAAGATGATAAAAAAAACATAATGACAGTAGAGCTATCATTGCAATAATTTGTGCGTATTTTGAAAAATATAAAAATGCTTTCAAAGTTAATTACTTTTGAAACATCATGTGAAGCATTCTGACCAGAGTTGAATGTTCCAGTCAAGGAACAGTACAATAATAGACCTCTTTTTCATTTACGATATTCATATTCATGCTTATGTATGATCCTTTTTATAATTTAAAGGATCATTAATATATCTCTTGAGTTTAGTGACAAGTCCTTGTAAAATGTTTGATTATTCGTAAGCCTTTCTGCATTAAGTCGTAGAAAACTCTCTTAATCTTTCCACTAAGTAGAATTGCAAGATTGTCTGCTTAAAAAACTGTGTTTAGATTTTCAGAGTATTGAGCACTCCCTGGAACGTATCCAGGCGTGGTTTAGGCGTGAAAACATTTTTAATGGCATTGTAATGTGTATATTTGTTGTAGTTTTGGTCAAAAGTAGTTACAGACGCACAGTTATTTTAAAGTAAGATAAAGTCCCTTAAGTGCATTTTGTGGATCCTTGCTCGCAATAGTACAATCTCCTTGTGCTGCATAATGATTCTCTATACCTCAATAATTTAACCATATTATACATTTTATTTACTTCGCGTATTTTGTATGTATTTCAAACTTTACATGATGATAGCCATCATAAGTAAAAAAATACCGGTTGTATTCTGTGTCTAAATTTTGATTATTTTTCGCCCATTTTGGTCTTGAAGTTCTATAGCACCACTTTTTTGCATTTCTGATAGCTTAGCTGATATTTTTTACCAACAAATACCAATATTTTTATGTCTAATTCTTCTAAAATACATAAATTGTTGTCAAGTAGTAGTAGTAAGATGGGGGAGACAAGGACAGCAACTAGGCCTAAAATGTCCTTTTCGCTAATCCCGGGTCCCACCCGCCTCATCCCACTTCTCTTCAGAGGCGGCTCGTCCTTCTAATGAAGGATATCGTTTTGCCTCAGTTGATATGTTGTAATTATTTCTTGGAGAGGGCTTCAACGCCGAAAGTATTCCAGCATAGTCTTGTCCACATGCCAGCAAGATGATCAGGGGATCCTCCTCCTATGCCTTACAGTTGGGACAACACGGGTTGTCCGCTAACCCCAGCTGATACATGTGCCTGTTTAGTTTTGTCCAAATTCGAATTAGGCCATAATCACTTGTCGATGCCTTGACATCAACTAAGTTGTCTTAGATCTGCATGGGTTAGGTAGAATTTCTTTTGCATGTCTACAGTAGTTCGTCCTTGGCAAACCCCCTTTGTCTTTTCCCAAGCCCATTTATTCAGGGCTTGCAAGCAGTATTGTTTACTTATATCCAAGTAGGGTTCTGGGCCCGAGAATTGGAGCGTCGATTTGCTTCTGGCAAACTCATCCTCTTTCTCGTTGCCTTCGATACCACAATGCCCGGGGACCTATTTTAATCTCACCACCTTTGTCGTTGCTAGCTCACTTAGTTAATATCTACATTCCTGGACTATAGCTGAGCTCCTGGGCTTATCGATGGCTCTAAGGGCCGCCTAATTGTCTGAGTAAATGCGAATTTCATTGTCTGCTCCCAGCCTGAATTCCTCTTTTGTGCAATATAGCATAGATCTCAGCCTGAAAAACAGTTGTATGTTTCCCCAGCCTTTCCGGCCCCATTGTTGTTTAACGAAGTTGCCTAGATTTTGGATTGCGGATCTTCCAAAAATAGAAATCCATGATGATAAAAGTATCTTGAATATCTTTTTAAACTGTCTGTGCAACAACATTTTTTTTTGTAAAAAATTATCAAGGCTTTAAGTTTTAATGCAGCCTAACTGTACACTTATTTTCCCTTAAATTGATTAAACATTATTTGATCTCTCAAATTCCCGCAATAGTTATGCAACTTACAAGCAAAGGCAAAATAACTTACCACTTTTTATAATCTGACCATAATGCAATGGCTGTCTAACCGCCAGTCCAGAAGGATTATATTGAAATAGAATAGGTAGAATCGTCTGAAGCAAAGAAAGATTTTAAGTAAATACTTTTTTTAAGTTGCAATCTATTTAAAAGTAATTCTGAAAAGAGAAATTTATATTTTGCCATTTAAAATAACTAAAAAAATGGATATGAAATCAACCACCTTAATTTGACTAGTTTAATGGGTAATCTCTTTAACAACTATTAACATCTAAATAAGTATACATTTTTTAAATAAACTGCTTTACACAACACTCTAAATAGTCCATACATTATATCAATAACATAATATGTAAGCAGTTATAGTTGGGTAATTTGCAGGAATATATTTAGAATATGATTTAAGTGACAAATTGGCCTCCCTGACAAAGATTTTCAAAACCAAATACCTTGTTAATCTATCCAGATTCAGGGCCGCTAACTAAATATACACCATTCAAGCACACATCTTCCAGAAATGATATTTTGCAAAGTGGTTTCAATATTTTATTCAAAATTGGGCTATCTGGAATCAACAGTTCATACCAATCGAGTATAGCTAGTATTCTCTAAAACAAATCGAAGTTCTAATATAAAGTTACTTTAAAATAGTAGAAACATTACTATAATTAAATAGTTGCGAATCTAGATTCTGTAGTTGTTACACTTATCAGGTCAGTTTTTACTTTCTACCTAATCTATCAGACGTCTGTCTGAAGGTTGTTTACAATTCTGAATAAAATTTTCTTGTCGAACTTGAATTGTTCTTAATTTAACATTTTTACATGGCATTGATCTTTCGGTATAGGGCTACCCACGTATAATTACACTAATCCCAAAAGAGAAAGTAAAGTATATTCCTCAATATATTCTATAAAAAATTTGGGATAATTCAAAACAATTTTCAAGGACTTTTATATATATTTAGTGCATTTTTTTGTACAGAACCCTTTTTTATAATTTTGTGTTTGCTTTATATTTAGTTATAATAAGTGAATACTTTTTGAAGCTTCGAAGTGAGAACGCCGAAGTTGCCGAGCGGTGCAAACAAAATATTTTTTTAATTAAAAATTAGATCATTTTGTAGAGTAGATCCAAAAGACTTTCCCCCAGTGAATGGACATTATTAGGTTCCTAGTCGTTCAATTTAAATTATGTATATCCAAGTTAAACTTAATTCAATCGGTGTGTTTAATATTTTGTACTGCACACATTACATCTTTTTTTTTATAAATAAAACATATATATTAATAAAACAAACATGTTTTTATTTAAATAAATTGCCTTGCATGTCAGAGGGAAAAATATATAACATTTTCAGAGTGAATAAAGTAAGAATAAAAAGTTATGTCTTCACAATAAACCTGATGTGGGTGGATAGGAACTTAATTTTTTTTAGCGCAATGAAACCTTTACCTTTACTAGATTACTAGACTACTAAGCTTACTTATGCCTAGAAAAAATTAATTATATACTTGCAATCTAGGACAGGATTAAACCGTTGAGACCCTAAAAAAATAGTTACATTTTGTACCCATCTTATTTTTGGAGATGTTATCGAGTAACTCAAATTTTGAAAGTAAGTCCATAACTTTATCATACTTGTAATCCGGAGCCTGGAATTTTCACCCTTCATAATTTAATAAATTTAAGAACTTTCATCCTGAATACATATTTTCTTTATTTGGTCATTAGTTTTGCCGAGAGACTTTTGGTAAATCTTAGTTTTAAGTAGGTATTAACTCTGTATATGGTTATTGTAGCTTCATTTATACATAAAAAAATCTACAACATTGAAATATCTACAAGTACAAAATGTAATATAACTTTTTCAAACAACTAGTAGAGATATCTTTGATCAGAGTCTCGATTGAGAATCATAATAATTATTAGTTAGGTAATCGTTAATTTTAGTTTTTTTAATAAATGATTAACATGAAGATTTGCACACACTTAGGCCTAATTTAATTTAATAGTAGGTAAATCCTCTCCTTATTGCGTTCACTTCAGCCGCATTGACGAAAGTTCATTCAATCATTTTTTATATATAAAATTGAAAATGTTTGTCTCTCATCTCGTTTGTCTCTCATCTCTTAAGGTAACAAAAAAAAATAACAAGAGTCTCATATACATCTGTGTAAAAATTCGATTTGTTTCTCTTGCAGATGTCAAAAACAGCTTATTCACTGACAGATCGTTGTAGTGCCTTATTCTGTACAAGTGAGCGAAGTTTGCTATGGTTTAGGGGTGCAGAATACGCTATTCCAAACGTGGCTTGGACTATAGCCTATTTTTTAAAATATTTTATTAGGCCGCCATCTTGGATTTATATCAAAATATTACCAGTCCATTTCTATGTAACACTTAATTTTTTTGTCAAGTTTGAGGTAATTTGGATAATTAGTTTTTTAGTGATATTTGTTTTAACATATCACCAGGTCGCCATTTTGTTCCGCTGTATTGAATATTTACCTAAATGTTTCCAGATTATTCCAATAATATTTTTAATTTTTGATAGAAATTTGAAGTTAATCGGGTAAGGAGTTTCTTAGCTATGATGCAAATTGACAAACCGACAGATCCACCGCCCAAATTCAGAAAACCTGTTTTCGGATATCGAGAAACGCTAAACCTTGAAGCCATGTAAATTTTTTTTTCACGATTGCAACCATTTTATTTGGACGCCATACCACAATTTTACCAGTTCATTCTATATCATATAAGTATGAACAAGAATTAAGTCTGACACAAATTTTAAAATCAATTAAATGATTAGTTTTTCAGGCTGATTTTTTAATATTTTATTAAGCAGCTATTTTGTTTCGCCATCTTGGATTGGTACCAAAATTGTATCAGATGATTTCTACATAATACTTGATTTTTGCGAAAATTTCAGAAAAATTGGATATGCAGTTTCTAATACTATTTTTTTACTACGCCGCCATTTTGTTTCGCCATCTTGCATGCATACAAAAAATCAGATGATTTCTACGTGACAATTGATTTTTGTTCGAAATTTCAAATAAATTGAATAAGTATTTTTTAGTAATATTTTTTAACACTTCACTAGGTCGCCATTTTGTTTTGCTATCTTGGATTAGCACCAATATTTTACCAGATCATTTTAATGCAACATATGATTTTAGTGTAATATTTCAGATAAATTGGATAAGTAGTTTTTTAGTAATAATTTTTTAAAATTTTTCTAGGCCGCCATTTTGTTTCACCATTTTAGATTTTTATCAAACTGTATCCATTTTATCTCCTTATTACCTTTAATTGTTGGCCAAAATTTGAAGTCAATCGGATAAATAGTTTTTGAGCTGTGCTGCGTACAGACAGACCGATGTTATTGATGTTTTTTTGGTATCTAGAGACCCCTAAACGTGAAGATCTGTAAAGATCTGATTTTTAACAGGATTACAATACTTTCTTTTTACGAGGGTAAGTAATATAGCGATTGCGGTACTCCTACTAATATACAGGGTTATTCACGCAACCCGATCATTAAAAGTTTTTGATGATGCCATTTAGATAAAAATTTTAAATTTTGGGATTAAGGTAAGGTCAAGAAGTACTTTTTTTTGAAATATTTTCAACTTCCTGTCGCTTCCGGTTTAACCGGAAGTTGGTATCAACTTGCTTATTTTAAATGAAACTCCCTGTATTTTATGATATTTTTGGATTCTACGGAGAATTTTAATGCTATTTTATGTAGCATATCCTATACCTAGGTTCAAGCGTTCTTAAGATATTTGACCTTGAACCGAAAATGAGCCTTCGGGGTCCCAAATTTTAAAATCTCATATTTTTGTAAGTTTTGAAAATATAATCTTCATATTTTGCAGACGATCGGTAAATAATCTTAGGTTTCTATTTTTTTTATTGAATTTGTCTATTTTTATACAGGGTGTTTTTAATTCACCGGCAAAAATTCACATTTTCAAAGCGGCTAAAGTTCGTTTTTTTAAATGGGACACCCTATAACTTTATGCATTATTAAATGTAGAATTTCATTTTCTATCGAACTGTATTAAGGTTCCCTATACCTATTCGTAACCATTTTCGAAATAATTGGGTTTTATAAAAATATCGTATGTATTTGCTTAAATGTTTACATGTTCCAATGGTGAGCCATGGAAAAACAATTGAGATTCAATATCCAATATGACAGATGATTAGTATGCGTTATTTATCGAAAGCTGTCAGTGATAAACTAAATCTTCTAAATAGAAATGGAAGAATACTCAAACGCTGATATTCTCAATCTATTTTATATTCATGGAGAATGTTATAAAATTTTGGAGAAAACGTGTCGTGTGTTTAATGAATGCCACCCTGATTTGCCGCCAATGAACAAGGCAAAATTCAAGAGAATTGAAACGAACTTTTTGCGTTTTGGCAAGGTTAAAGTTACAAAAAATGTTCCGAAACCAGTGACAAATGCCGAGGATAACGTAATAAACGCATTAGCTTATTTCCACGCAAACCTGCAAGTTCAATACCGTTTGCAGAAAACGGTTTGGGAATTTCTTCTTCATCTGTCCAAAGAATCTTGAGCGAACATCATATGCACCCTTATTCCTTCCAAAACGTGCAAGCCTTGAGACCTGGTGATGACATCCGACGAGTAGAATTTTGCGAATTCATGTTTTTGAAAATTCAAGAGGACCCTCAATTCCCTTCAAAAATATTTTGGACCGATGAAGCGAAATTTTCTAGAAAAGGAATAACAAATAGGAGAAACGAACATTTCTGGGCAGCAGAAAATCCGCAGGCTTTACGCGAAACGCGTTCTCAAGAGAGGTTTAGCTTCAATGTTTTCGATATAGTATTAAATGATCAGTATTTATGAAGACAATTTAAACAGTGATAAGTATTTGGAAATTCTACGAGGGACGGTTTCTGAATTTATAGAAGAAATTCATGTTGGTGAGCTGCAAAACTATTGGTATCAATTAGATGGGGCACCAGCACATAATTCCGCTGCAGTTTATCTCCAATTATCTCGAATTTTTGAAGGTCGCTGGATTGGTCCTAATGTCCCTTGGAGATGGCCCCCGCGATCGCCTGTTTTAACACCCCTAGACTTTTATTTATGGGGATTTATCAAAGGTAAACTCTATGCTTCCCCGGTAAATAACCAACAAGATTTACTGGATAGGATACGAACAGCTTTTGCCGAATTAGAAAACGGACAAATTCAACGGGCCACAGCAACGGTACAAAGAAGAATTGAAATGTGTCTTTAAATGAACGGGCAACATATAGAATATTTGTTATAATTCAATTTTATTATTTTATTTATTTATTGTTGATTGTTAGATTGCTATAATTTTTAAGTTCACTAAAACAAGTTTAGAACAGTCTCGAACTTAGTAGATATGGTTAAAAATAATGTAAACAATTTATTACATTTTTTATAACTTTAACTTTCCCGAAACGAAAAAAATTCGTTTCAATCCTCTTCAATTTTCTCCTGTTCATTGGCGATAAATGAGGATGTTTTTCATTAAAAACATGGCACGTTCTCTCCAATATTTTGTAACATTCTCCACGAATATAAAATAAATTGACAATATCGGCTTTTGAGTGTTATTTTATATTAATTTAAAAGTTTCAAATCAGCTGTCATGTTGAATAGAAAAGCACAACAATTGTTTTTCCATGGCTTACTACGGGAAGGTGTAAGCATTTAGCAAATACATATGATAGTTTAATAAAAACCTTCGAAAATGGTTATGAATAGGTATAGGGAACCTTAATACAGTTCGATAGAAAATTAAATTCTACATTTGATAGTGCATAAAGTTATAGGGTGTCCCATTTAAAAAAACGGACTTTAGCGGCTTTGAAAATGTGAATGTTTGCCGCTGAATTTAGGACACCCTGTTTAAAAATAGACAAATTCAATAAAAAAATAGAAACCTAAGATTATTTACCGATCGTCTGCGAAATATGAAGATTATATCTTCAAAACTTACAAAAATATGAGATTTTAAAATTTGGTACCCCGAAGGCTCATTTTTTAAGAACGCTTGAATCTAGATATAGGACATGCTACATAAAATATCATTAAAACTCTCCGTAGAATCCAAAAATATCATAAAATACAGGGTGTTCCATTTAAAATAAGCAAGTTGATACCAACTTCCGGTTAAACCGGAAGTGACAGGAAGTTGAAAATATTTCAAAAAAGAAGTACCCCTTGACCTTACTTTAATCCCAAAATTTTAAATTTTTATCTAATTTTTATCTTAATGAACGGGTTGCGCGAATAACCCTGTATATTCCAACACTTGTTATGGTATAAATAATATTGTAACAAGTGATGGAATGTAGGCGACTCGGTATATATAAGCTATATCTGAATGTTATTATTCCATAACAGTCGTAGAAAAAAAACTTCTAACTTTTGCGAATTATTATATATATTATTATAATTATTATTATTCCACTATAGCACCTCGCATTTTTTGCAATAGAACTACACAAAAACGAAAACGCTCACCTGAGCTAGGTCCATAAAATCTATTGCCAGCCACAGTATAGGAGACTGCGTATAATAAAGATAGGCTGACGGGGCTAAAAGACCAGCGATCTTTAGCTTGTCATTCATTTCCGGCAGCTCAGACAGCATCACAAATGCCAAAGTGTTAGCTTCGGAGTGACCCACATATGATAATTTTTTAACACCGGTTTTGCCTAGTATGTAATCAATTGTAGCGGGAAGGTCGTAGACAGCAATTTCGTGAAAGCTGAAAATGAAAAATGTATTAAAATTATTATCTTCAGGTTATATTATAGTGAAATTTGTCCACCAGGACCTAGTTTTGCCCTCAATTTTTTTTCTATTAGCATGTTGATGGCATCACGGAGAAGGGGAATCATCAGCTTTTGCACTGCTTGACAAACGAGTGCCTTTTTTATTTTTGTGTATATACTCTAGAAGTACCGTCTTCTATTGATCCGATCTCATAAAAATCCTTTTTTCCGTTTTAAATTTGCGCAAATATTCAAATTTTCTTTACGATCCTCTAAAAAGATACTACTAGTGATCAATTATAAACGTAACAACGTGGAAGGGAGACTTTAAGTTACATAATATGATAGGTAAAAGTAAAGTTGAATATTTAGTCAGTAACCTTATTAGGGGGGTCTGCTGGTTTGGTTCCTCCTCAACAGACTTAAGATTATCGTATTTTTCTCGGGATTGCACGATGGTGCCGCAACCATTAAACGCCCAATCTCGTAATCGGTGGATTTGTCGCGGAGGCCCTTTTAATTAGCCCGCTAGATCGCCGGATTTAAATCTACTCGATTTTTAGTTAGGGAGTTATCTAAATGAACAAGTTTACTAAATCTTTGAGCTAGGACTGAAGCTGCATGCCATGATATGTCATGGTGATATGCCTCACGTCTTTGCTCGAGTTCAAAGATATTTAAAACGAAGAGTTCGGGGCTTGTGTTGACGCAAGGGGAAATCATGCTCAACATTTATTATAAATCATTTCTTTGCTGTGTCATTTTTAATTTCAAAAATTAAGGATCATATGTGGATGACCCGGTAGTATTTTGGTAAAAATCCAATATCCCGGAACAAGACAGCGGCGTAGAGAAACTTTAAAAAATTATTACTAAATGAATTAATTACGTATACCTATTTATTGGACGCCATTTTGTTTCATCATATTAGATTCCTACCCGTATTTTACCAGTTTCTACCTAAGCCAGACTTGATTTTATAGGCAAATTTTGAAATAAATTTAATAAGTAATTTTTATATTAACACACGCCCACATTTTGTTACGTCATGTTGAATCCGTACCGGTTTATCTCTATATGACATTTAAATTTTAAAGCCAGATGAATATGATTTTTTATACGTTGATTATTTAAAAGTTCTATCTGACCCCCATTTTCTTTCGCCATCTTGAATTTGAACTACAAATTTAACAGTTTATTTTTATATAGACTTAATGCATGCACAAAATTTGAAATTAATCTAATAAGCAGTTTTTTTCAGGCTGATTTTTTAAATAATATATTAAACCGCCATTTTGTTTTGCTGTTTTTGATTCATACCAAAATGTTACCTGTTTATTCCTAGCAGCACTTGATTTTTGTGCAATATTTAAGGTTTTTTTTATATTCAAGTTAAGGGAGAACTGCACGCAAAAAGTGAAAAACCAGCGACAAGGTCTAATCGAGTTGAAAATAAAATGAAAAGGTACCTACGCATTAAAAAAAACTTCCTGCACGTCCGACCTCAAAAAAATGGGTTACGAATAGATAAATTAAATTACATTTCGGTTAAAAATGGGTTCAAAAGGGTTCACGCGCTACAGAAATACAAAGACTTTAGTACGATTTACCATTTCAAATTTTGCAGTTACGTAGAAAAAGGATCAATGTAAAGCGGTAAAGAGCCATTTTGTAAAAAAAAAATTTATATGGGAAGGCATGTGCGTGAAAAATTGGTCAAAAAATGGTCGAAAATGGACAAATCTACTTTTATTTTATAACTCTAGATTTGATTTTCTCATAAAAATTCGCATTTAGCGCCCAACTATACATATTTCCCTATTAAAATTTGAAGCTAATACATATCTCTTATAGTTTTAACATAATATTGCAGCGGCGGAAGGATTGCAAATGATCCATATTACTGCGTGCAGTTCCCCCTTAAAGTTTTGTTTTACCATAACTTTTGCTGTTAATTATAAATATTTCAAAACAAAATATTCTAAGTACACATATTTTTTTAATTTTTTAACAATTAAAAATAATACATTTAAATTGACATTCTGTCAGATAATAGCCATTCTGGTATAAAATATATTAAGCAATAAGAAAGAAATTAACGGCCTACAGGCAGAATATTTTGTCCGAATGACCGTTAATTTCTTTCTTATTTATGTATCTACGGGCGTTAATACATTTGTTTCATATTAAGCAATATTCTGCTTTTATTTTTTTATTTTCAGTTTTGCTGAAGACGGGGGTAGACTCTCCCCGAAACTTTAGTGTCATTCTTCAGGTACCTTCATAGTGTTATTTTTACTATTCCAAAAGCCTAAGGAAAGTGTATTATCGAAAAATGCCCATAAACTGTAAAAAAGTTGTCAAATCTTTATTGAATCAATCTGAAAATTAACTATATTTTTACCTAAAACTCCAGAATTTCCTTTGATTTATTGTGGGGTTTAAGGATCTGTGTTTTCTAGAGAAGACAGTCCCTCTAGCATTGAATATCCAAACGTCATATCCCCTGTCAGCTAAATAGAAAGGTAAAGCATTTGGCGGACCTTCAATTATAAACAAAATTTGTAATTAGTATTTATATCAAATTAATTTAATGGTTAAACTTGAAGAATTAAAACAACTTTATATAAATATGAGTTCACTAATATAGTAAAACTTCTAGCTCTCACTAACGACCACCTTCGGGGAATTAAATGTTGATCGGTAAACAAGAGTGGTCACCTACAACAAGAATAACGACGGTCCCAACACTGAACCCTGTGGTACTCCAAGTTTAGTTGGCTTAGATACCAACAAGGTATTTTCACACTTAATTTCAAAAGGCTTTTATTGGGGATAAATACAAAGTTAAACACGCATATTCAGAATGATGGTGAAATCCAGAATAGCTTCTCACGTAACCACTATAAAAAACTAATGTAACAACATTTTTATTAACATAGTTTTAAATAAATTAATAATACTTGTGTGTAGATAACACGAAATTAATAATGATAGAAAAATATACTAAATAAGTGATAGCTAAGCAGTAACACACAAAGACATGGTTGACAAATAATATTTGAAACGATTGAGAGCAAACAGTATTTTTTCCGAAATAAAAAAAAACATACTTTAATCTCTGGCCCTAAGTAAATACTGACGCTATTTTTTTTTATAGCAAGAACCGATGAGCAAGCCTTAACATGTTCAGGCAACGTATTATAGAGTCTAGCAGCACAATAGGAGAAAGATGGCTGAAACGTCGCTGTGTTGTGTCTGGGAACAGTATACAAACTACGGCGCCTTGTAGCAAGACTATGAACATCTTAGCCTTTACTAACTTTTCGAAAAGATAACGGGGACACTCAGACATCCGGATCCTGAATGCTAAGGAAGCCATATGTAGTTTAAAACGACTTTCCATGTTTAACCATTTTGATTGGCTATAAATTTGTGAGACATAGTCGAACTTTCTCAATCCATAACAAAACCTTATACACAAATTCTAAGTATTTGAAGACTATTTTTTACTCTTTTGAGTGAGGGCTGGCCAATAAAGAATGTCAGCATACCCAAGACCCGATAGGACCAAACTATTACACAAGCTGCAATCTGACGTCGGTACTAAGAAAATCTTTAAATAAATATAGTGTTTTTAGTTTATAGTATGAAATCTGCAACAAATGAGATACGTGAGTGTCAGAGCGCATATCGTCATTTATATGTACTTTGAGGTTCTTGCAGGCACGGGAGAAATTTTGAAATATTATTATCTAACTCCAAAAAACTTGCCAAAAATAAGAATTACTGTTTTCTTATTATTAAGCGATAGTTGATGAGCCTTTGATACTCTTGCTCTACTTGCAAGATCCCTGTTAATAAAAGTGGCAGTCTCTAGGCGACGGGTATATGAAAATGAATGGTAAAGCTGCATGTCATCAGCATGTTGATGAGATTAACTTTAAGAAAGAAAGTTAGAAAAATCTGCTGTATATATAAAGTATAATAAAGGCCCCAGAACACTCCAATGTAGTACCTCTTTTTTGACTGATAAAAAGGGCGATATGCCCTTGCCCAATGTAGCTCTCTGCTGTCTATCGCTCAAATAACTGCGCATAAATTCTACGGCCAACCACCTAGGCCAAAGAACCTTAACTTTTTCATAAGAGTAGCATGACATAAAGTGTCAAATGCCTTGCTGAGATCTAAGAGGACTAAGCAGGAGCTTTTTCCACAATCCTGGGCCCTCTGACCCCTTTAGAAGGCTTGTTGTAGTGCAGTAACCCAGACGAAATCCAGAGTGAGTATCTGGTAAAATTTTATTAATAAGAAAAAATTATTTAATTGCCCAGCAACTATTTTTTAGTACCTTCGACATGGTACAAATAATGCTAATGGGGCGATAGTCGAAAACTAAGCCTGGTTTAGTAATTTTTGGAATGAGACCTACATTAGCTTTTTTCCAAAGAGTCGGAAATGTCCCAGTATTTAAGCATCTGTTGATCAGATAAGTTACATGTGGTGTCAGATACGGAATAATCAGGGATATAAATCATAATACTAGCATTGGATGTAATGAGAGTTACGAGTTTCTCAATTTTCTCCTGGCTCCAGCAAATTCAAATTGGCGGCCAATGTTGGGATGGACTCTATTTTCATGTAAATTAGAAATAATTTCTTCATATTTTTCCTTAGAGAGAGTGACTAATTTTTTAATCTTATGTTAGGAAAAGGAAGCATACAGAGATGGGGTAAACATTCAGATCGTGCACGTTGCATATTCCTAGAACAACAACCATAGAATCGAACGGTCAAAGGCTAAAATCCTTCACCAGAGATAACATTGCAAGAAAATTATACTTAAAGAAGCGGTTTTTATTCATCATAACAAAAAATTCTTTGGCAAGCGTGGTGTCGATATTTTAGATGCTTGGAGACCTTAGTTTTAAATTACACTGCTAATATAAGTGTCTACCTTGCTGTTTGTAAGAAGCGGTTTCCAAATGTTATAAATCTCTGCACTTGGTAACTCAGTACTTTTTATTTATGGAAAAATATATACAGGGTGTCCCACGAAAGAGTAACACCTTTCGCGACTTAATAGCTCGAAAACGAAAAATGATATCGAAATGCGGTTTTGACCGAATGGCTTAGATTTGCCCTAAGTTTTTTCTTGTCAATGCTGCCAAATTTCCCATTCATCCTAGGATCGCGGAAAAATACTTATTTTTTGGGAGTAAATTACTGATCTATTTTAAATGGGACACCCTATATATTTTTATGGTTTTGGACAGCCTGACACTTCTTCTTTTCAAAAATACATAGTTTGGGGATATTTATTTTAAGTTCAAAGATTTTAAAATGAACTTGGTAAATTCTTGTTTTGAACCTAATTTCAAATTTCTTTATTGTTACAAACACCATTTAGTAAAATAACAAAAGGTAAAAAAGAGTTTTGTTTTTGTGAAGATAAATAAAAACTATAACAATTGTTGTATGTGGCCCCCATTAAGTTCTACACACTATAGTCAATCTATAGAGAAAATTTCCATATGAGTTTTCAAACATTTCCTGTGGAATTAATTCAATTAACATTTCTTATGTTAATTTTAAGTTCTTCCAAATTTCGTGGTAGTGGACTGTAGCACGCTTCCTTCACATAACCCCACAGAAAAAAGTCTGGGATCGTTAGATCTGGGGAATATGGAGCTCACGGTATAGGACTTTCCCTGCCTATCCACCTGTTTGGAAAAACTCTAACATATCGGTGTAGTTAGCTTCAAAGACGGTATTCTCCATAAAGAAAAAAAGGACCATACACCTTGGTGGATGACCCCGCACACCAAACATTTACTTTGGGCGAATCCCTTTCAAATTTGACAAATTCTCGCGGATTTTCCTCTCCCCATATGCGG
>JAUTXW010004523.1:0-81355 GCA_030620095.1 Kuschelorhynchus macadamiae | reverse complement strand
CTTACACACATAAATTCGCCGTGTTCAACTCCTATTTCTATCGGATGTGTAATTTACTATTGTCAAGGGAAGCGTTTAATAAGGAGCGTGATATTATAATGCAGATTGCTATGAATAACGGTTTTCCTTTGGAGTCCATCACCAAATTATATTACAAATTTATAAACAAGTACAAAATGTCCTATACTGTCATACATTCAAAACTTAGCGATGAGACAATTTTTTTCAAGTGCATTACTTTTTTCGGAAGTATTTCTCTCCAATTGGCAAAATTTTTTAAAAATATTAAAAATGTCAATATTTCATTCAAAACAGTAAATACTCTCAAGAGACATTTAGTAAGGACAAAGGACACAACCAATAAATTGTCCAGATCTGGGGTTTATGCACTAAATTGTAGCGAATGTTCCACGACCTATGTGGGATAAACAGGTAGAAAAATTTCCACAAGGGTGAGAGAACATTTAAGCCTTGTCAACAAATTCAGAAATACGGATGGAAATGAGACTGTTTCAGCTTTTGCCAATCATTTGTTGGAGTCAGGTCATGAATTTTCCATTTCTAACGTTGATGTTTTACATGAATATCCGAAGGGGAAAAAGCTTGACCTAGAAAAAATGGAAATAACCAAAGCTATAAAAAGTCCCATTCTCACTTGCGTTAACGATGTTTTTAATTTTGAACCCACCTTAATATTTAACAATTTAATGTAATAATAATTGTAGGCGACCTTCATTTCATTCACTAATTCATAGAGTGAGAGTTTTTGGTTCTTTTCTTCGACTACTCCAGTGGTCTGTGGGTGGTTGCTTCGGCGTCACTCGGGTGGTCTGGGTTCGATCCCGTCTAGAGACATGAATCTTTTTTTAATACTTTTTTAATATTTTATTTTGTTTATTCACGTCAGACTTAACCTCATTTTAATGTCCATCAAATATGTATAAGTAGTTGTTTGTTTTGTTGTGCTTTAGTGTGTTTTATTCTATTTGTAAGTTATTGTTTTAGGATTTGTGAGTGTGATTCTTTTCTAAGGTTCTCTCTGTTGTTTGTAGGTCTGATGATGCTCGAAAGGGCAAAACACGTGTCATGTTTGTTGTGAATTGTAAAATTATAATTTAATGAGACCGAGACTCTTTTTCTAAGTTTGTTATTAAAACTAGGTCTCTTTAAGCAATATGGACAATTTCTTCGATTTTTATATAAATTCATTTCACACAAATATAACCTACTCAGCACTGAATATGTAAGCAAAATATCCACTCTGTGACGTCATTTGTTATCGAGTTGTATACAAAATAATTTACTGCTAAAGAAAGCAGAACAGAGAGCTCTAGGAAAGTATATTTTGTTCGCCGAAGCTGATACTACCCAATCAACATTTGTGGAAATATTTTGGGCAATGTTCCTATTATTTGTTTCTATTACAAAATAGAAGCTGTATGCTATATATTTGGAAACCGTTTCGACACATGTACAAATTATATGGTGTTTTTGTTCATATTTTTATTTGGTGACGTTAGCTGTTTCAATTCATGTGTCAATAAATAATCGGTAGAAAGTTTCGAAGCATATCAGTTAAGGCCGTTTTACATGCTGTAATTCTTCTTTGCAATATGCAATAGTCTTGAACAAAGGCATGCGCAGTTTGACAAAAGGTACCAACGTATTGCCACTGCGCATGCTTTTGTTCAAGACTATTGCAACTTGCAAGAAAAAAATATGCTGCAATTCTTCTTGCAATAGCAATAGTCTTGAACGTGGGCATGCGCAGTTTAACAAAATCGTGCAAGTCTTTTGCAATTGCAAGAGAATTGCACGAATACAGTTTTGTCTGATTTATATTGCAAGTTTCGCGCAAGTCTGAAGGAAAAAACCCACCGCCTTCTTTGTCTTCTTTCCACCTTGCTGGTTTGCAGAAGAACAGCAGCAGCAATATTTAAGGAAACTAAAGCAGCAATTACTTCTTTCCAGTTGGATTTTAGGCCGTTTTACACGCTGCAATTCTTTCTTGCAAGTTGCAAGTCTTGTTCCAAAGTATGCGCAGTGGCAAGACATTTGTACCTTTTGTCAAACTGCCCATGCCTTTGTTCAAGACTAATGCATATTGCAAAGAAGAATTGCAGCATGTAAAATGGCCTTTACTTATTTTACGATCCATTTTAACTTTTAATAATAATTTAACTCGAGCTTAAGTTTAAGCAAGCTGTCAACTGTAAACAATTTTGAATCAAGTAGACTGAAATCCGGAAATAAATTTAATTTCCAAAAGTAGGCTACATATTGCAATTGAAACACAATTGCCGCTTGTAAAACAACTTGCAAGAAAGATTGCGCGCAGTGTCTGGCTAGTGCAACCTTTTGCTGCAATAGACTTGAAGGTAAGTCTTGTCTATACTTTTCTATTTAAAACAGAAACAAGATTAGAAATTTAGATGGCCGTGGCAAAAATACGAATACATTCATTGGCACTAATGGCGGAACTGACGTGAATAATTTTATAGTTAACTGGGTATTTAAATAGATATATGATATTAGAGATTTTTATATTTTCACTTACCTACTGAATTATGTAAAACGAAGGTCAATTAGTTTATAAATATAAAACATATTAAACTTAAAAACTAAAAAAATTATTTTTTATTATTTTTCTTTCTGTTAAGAAACACTCTTCGCCTGCTATATTGTAAATATGATTCATATCATAAAAATAAATTTAAAAACATTTTTTGTCAAGATAATTTTCATCCCACAAATGACCATCGCGAAACTTCGGTATAATATACACATAATTTAAAGGGGAAAATGGAAACAAACGGTTCAAAATGTGCGGTACAAGTATTTCTTTTATAAATCGATAATTAAGAGAAATATTTTCGATACAAAATGGAATGTTAATCGGTTTTATTCGACACCATTAAAGGCATTGTAGGCACGACTAAAGCGCCATCTATCATAGATCGACTTCTTACCATGGCAACCAATATTATCAAATGTAAAACGCCTACCGGTCACTTCTGCAATCAGTGCAAACTTTTTTTAGGCTACAAAATCTTGAAGATTGCTTAAATTGCTTAGTTTTGCCCATGTTAAATCTAACATTAGATAACGCAAGATTTTACTCAAATGCCTACAAGATTTTTTAGTTTTATATTTGTATTGACCTAAAGCTTTAAAAGTGTCAAAATTCTTATGACAATTTTACTTAAGTTACTTTCGATTAGAGCTCTATCTGAAGAAGGTAGACAAGTCTACAGTGCGGGTGTTTTTACTACATACTCTAGGAGAGTTCCTACAGAATACTCCGAAGAAAATTGTTTGATGTTCAGGAGAAGCTTGTATAATTTTCCTTCTGCCGTGTGGTGATTTGCTGTTCTCCTAGACGTTTTGTTTTGGAACTTTTCCACTGGGTAGACGCCGCTACTGTTTAAGACGCATTTGGGATGTCTAGACGCTTTTAATTCCTTTGGAAAATTGTAACTTGAAAGGGGGTATTCTTCTTATATTACTTTAGGTATTGGAATCAGTGTTTATGGATAAATACACCTTAGCACAGCTTGATAAAATTTTTAGCACTGGTAATACTTTCATTATTTTACATATAAACACCGATCGATACTCGAGTACTATTTTTTAATTAGCTTATACATTTACTTTTAAAGATCTCCAATGATGTAACCCTCCCTAAAGGTTTTATTAATTTTTCAGTTCAAAAGCATCCGGAGATATAATGGGTTGAAAGTTATTATTAGCCTTTGGCATTTATATAAATTAAATATAGAATTCTTAACAAATTATTATTTATAATATATCGTTCTGTACATGAAAATAAGATAACCAGAACTGTTTCGAAACTAGAGTTCCAGCAGGATCATTGCATCCAAACATTTCCCTCCAAATTGTATGGGAAATGTATCGAAACGTTTTAATCGAAATTTTTTCGAAACAAATGTTTTTCATGTAATTCAAAATATAAAATCGAAAATATTACGAAACAATCGTTTCAAATTACAAAATCCGAATTTTTCGGCGTTTTTAGTTTCATGCGTTAATAACTTTTGAATAAAAAAAAGCTGTTACAGATAACTGCATTGGAGACTATGTTTTACCAACTATTTTCGACCGTCTTTGTATCGCTATATCTTGAGATCTATTTTTGCATAAAGCTCTACAATTAGCCATTTCCCTTGCTTTGAAGTATAGAGATGGAAAGTACCGGACAACGTTGGCTTTTTTTGTATTGCTTTGAAGAAACAGTTTCAAGAATAAATCTTTCTATTTTTAAAACTTTTTTTTGTTATGAGAATTTTTAACCCACAAAATAGTTACAAATCTGCGGTACATGTGTTTCGTTTATAATTAGCTAATACATCGAAGCATTTTCCAAACAAAATAGAACGTTAATCGGTCAATCTTAAACAGGAACAGTTTCGAAACAAGTGGAAACCACTAAAGGCACTGTAGGCACGACTTGCCTCCAAAGCGCCATCTATCATAGATCGTTCTTCGAAAGGAAACGCTTACCGGTCACTTCTGCATCAGTGCAAACTTTTTTTGGTTGAAAAATCTTAAAGAGTGCTTAAATTGCTTAGTTTTGCCCATGTTAAATCTAACATCTAACAAATTAATATTTATATATTCTTATGTAAATGAAAATAAGATCCAGAAAGAATCGAAATCGTCTCGTGAGGGTGCAAAGCAGAGAAACGTAAAACAGTTTCTAAACATATTCAAACGTATTTGAAATAATATTCGCGTCAAATATTTCAATATGTTTTAGTTTCGAAGATAAGTCTTAAATAAAAATGTGGAAAGTGTTTCTAAACGACGGTTCCAGCGCGAGTTCAAAACAACTGATATACCACTGCATCCAAACATTTTACTCCAAATTGTTTGGAAAACGTATCGAAAAACTTTGATCGAAACTTTTTCAAGACAATTGTTTTTCATATAATACAAAACATAAAATCGAAAATATTACCGAACAATCGTTTCGACATACAAAATCCCGAAATTTCGGGCAACTATTTCGAAGCATACTACTAATTGCTACTTGAGTACCACAATATATAATTATCTACGGTATTGAAATTTACAAAATAAAATGTCAAGAAACATTCATTTGTTTATAGTTTCATGGGTTAATAATTTTTAAATACAAAGATCTATAATAGTACCGATTTGATATTCGAGTAGCAGATATCTTTTAACATGGGAAAAAAAAGTTATTACAAATAGGTGCAATGGGGTTATGTTTTACTATTTTCGACCGTCTTGGTACCGCTATAACTCGAAATCTGTTTTTGCATGGAGTTCTGCGATTAGCTATTTCGCCTTGCTTTGAAATATAGAGATGGAAAGTACTGGACAGCTTTGGTAGTTTTTTGCAATTCATTGAAGATATAATACAAATAGTGAGAAATCAAACTTTTTCAGCCTATTTAACAGTCGCATTTTTGAGATTCACTGAGATTACGCATACATGAGCCCATTAATCCGTAAATCATTCTATTTGAAATTGTATAATGTTTCATGTCTCTGAAAACTGGCCAACAAATTCAGAACGAAATACAAAGTAATGCCTTCATTTAAATAATTTCTCAAAGTTCTGTTCTCCGACCGGACAGTTACGAAAATTGTCCTTAATGAAACTCCCCTCCCGCATCGTCTAGCATCAAATAGTGTCATGCCGCACAGGTGTTGCTGCAGTATGAAAGGCAAAGTTCATTCCTGCCTTAACGGCAGGAACATTAAAGCCTTGCACGACGAACAAATAGCTTAAATATTGAACTTAACTTGTTTCTGATTGCTTTTACTTGCCACCAGGAATTCTAATGGCCCAGTTTAATTTAATATTGCAGGGAAATTCGACGCTTCTCCGGTTGAAGGAAATATTTGCTGGATATGGACACGATCGATTCGGTATTAGTGAGATAACGCATTGCAGTATCTTGGGGGGACCGTTAAGAGAGAAGTCAAGCCTTTCTCTTTGAATGAAATAAAATATATTTGAAATGGAGAAATTATTTGGCAGTGCGCACGATGATATTTTTTAATGTGATATTTTTCACTGAACTATAATTTGTATCAGAAGGAGCAACGGTGACAGAATATCAACGGTCGTAAGATATACAGACAGAATAGATATTAATAGTTGGTTTATAAGTAGACAAACAAAATGGTAATAATGAAAATTGCTGTGACCTCGTACGAGGACGAATATATTATATTTACTGTCGTGAAATTGACATCGTCAGAACCTGACAGGGAGGACAACATTAACAGGCCCATAAGGTATAAAAAAATCAGCAAAGTAGCGTCATTTTAAGAACATACAATGTATTCAATATGTAATGAACGTAATTGTGTAGTTTCTCAGAAATATTTCGATTTATTAAAATCACAGGAGCCGAGCACTTTAAGTGAGATAACTGAGTTACAGGAGACTAGTTTTTTATAGGCACCAGATACGCATATATAGACATATATATATATATATATATATATATATATATATATATATATATATGAAAAGAACAGTTTTGCTGACGTTTCGCCAAAATCACATTTGGCATTTTCAAAGCTTTTTTCTCGCGTCCGAATAGAGACTGAAGTGTTGGTGACTGCGACGCTTCCTTTTATACCCCCACTCGGGGCCGAAGGTTATATCTGCGCAGGCGTTGGTCGTTATTTATGTTTTCCGGATGGTGCTGTTGTTGTTGCGCTAATTGCGCTTGAGTTTTTGCGATTTTAGATTTGTCGATTATTGTCTTCCATACTGTTGGTAGTTTTAATGATTCGTCCCTTTTATTTAAATCACCTTGTTTTTCAATTTCTATGGCTTCTCGGATTATTCTGGTCTTATAATGTTCTATATTGGCAATCTCCCTACACCCATCGAAATTTATTTTATGGCCGGTTACCTGATGATGTAGGAATAAAGCTGAGGTTGTTTGTTTATTTCTGATGCTGAGTTTATGCTCTTCCACTCTTGCTGATATTTGCCTGTTAGTTTGCCCTACGTACAACTTTTCACAGTTCTGGCACGGAATGCTGTACACTCCGTGGTTTTCCAGTTTGATTTTATCTTTTGGGTTTCCGAGTAGTTTACCTATAGTTGTTTGTGGCTTGTGTATTGTTTGTATGTTGTGTTTCCTCAGAATTCTTCCGATTCTGTCTGTTGTGCCTTTTACATATGGTAAGACTACTCGTTGCTTTCCCGGCTCATATTTTTTGTTGTTCGTTGTTCGGGAAACCTGTGCATTAATAGCTTTCTTTATGGTGCGATTTGTGTAGCCATTTTTCTTTAAAGCACTAGATACTACTTTAAGTTCGTTTTGTCTCGTCTGTGTTTCAGTTAGTCGCACGGATCTAGATATTAGAGTATTTGCCACAGCTTGAATTTGTGCTGGGTGATGATGTGATTTTGTATTTAAATATCTGTCTGTATGTGTTGGTTTTCTATACACGGTGTATTCGAAATGTCCGTTATGTAGTTTTGTGACCAAAACATCTAAGAATGGTAGTTTGTTGTTTTCCTCTAGCTCTAGAGTAAATTGTATTCTGGGGTGGATTGAATTTACGTGAGTCAGAAATTTTTCGAGCTCTGCATGACCATGTTGCCATATTATAAATATGTCATCCACATAACGAATCGATAATTTGGGTTTTAAACTTGCTTTCTCAAGAGCTTCTTTCTCGAAGTATATCATAAATAAATTCGCGACTACTGGTGATAGCGAGGACCCCATTGGAGCACCATCCATTTGTTTATACATTTGCCCGTTGAAAGAAAAATAAGTATTTTTGAGGCAATGCTCCGAGAGTTCTATTATATGTGCCTGGAAATCCTCGTTCATAGCAATCTTGTCCAATGCATCGTCGATTGGAATACTGGGATATAACGATTTGACATCTAGGCTTGCTATGATATCGTTTTTTTCAAGGACGATATCTCGTATAATTCGAGTGAAATGCTCCGAGTTTTTTACAAATGAATCAGCTTTTTCTACAGTTGGTTGCATGATTTCAGAAAGGTATTTCTCCAGTTTTTGTAGCGGCGAATTAACAGCACTAACAATAGGTCTGATAGGCGCCCCTGGTTTGTGTATTTTTGGTAAACCATAGAGTTTAGGACATCTGCTCGACTTTTCCCGTGGTATGATTTTTTGTTGAATTTCGGGGTTTATTGGTGAACTTTTTATTTTATTTTTAGTTGTTTTTTCTAGGTACGTTGTCGGGTCGCTTGGAACAGGCCTATAACAATTGTCTTGTAGGATATCCTGCATTTTTTGTACGTAATCTTGAGTATTCATAACCACAGTTGCGTTTCCTTGCATTATTCCTACATCATCAGGAAACCGGCCATAAAATAAATTTCGATGGGTGTAGGGAGATTGCCAATATAGAACATTATAAGACCAGAATAATCCGAGAAGCCATAGAAATTGAAAAACAAGGTGATTTAAATAAAAGGGACGAATCATTAAAACTACCAACAGTATGGAAGACAATAATCGACAAATCTAAAATCGCAAAAACTCAAGCGCAATTAGCGCAACAACAACAGCACCATCCGGAAAACATAAATAACGACCAACGCCTGCGCAGATATAACCTTCGGCCCCGAGTGGGGGTATAAAAGGAAGCGTCACAGTTACCAACACTTCAGTCTCTATTCGGACGCGAGAAAGAAAGCTTTGAAAATGCCAAATGTGATTTTGGCGAAACGTCAGCAAAACTGTTCTTTTCAGAACGACAGTAGTGAACGGATGTACACCCGGAATGAAAATACATTGTATTTTTCCATCCGTGAAGGAGTAAAAATCAACATATATATATATATATATATATATATATATATATATATATATATTAATATATAAAGAGATTAAAAGAATGATTTCTAATCACTAATTGATTATTTACGGTATACAATCAGATTTTTTCTTTCATTAAAATATTTTTAACTTAGCTATGGTTATTTAATTTATCCGAAATATCAGGACCAGAATTTGTGTGACTAATAATTCACTGAAATAGAGTGTAGATAGAACTTACATAGCCTTCGTGATTTTTCCATTTTTAAAGATATTTTCACTATTTCAAATAGTCAACATCAAATTTTGGATATTTATTATTATTATTCATATTATCGCCTACATCAATTTTCTTTTTTAGCAGTCTGGAAACATATTGTTGATGCTTTGTTACTACTAAGTCAAATTTAATTCATTTCTTAAAAAATAATATTAAAGCCAATTAGACCAAGAAAAAAATCTCTCTTGAAAGCCTAAAGAACGATTTACAATTTCGCGAAAAAACGTGAAGTCTAGAAAGTCTAAAAGATAATTAAATTTTTCTTCCAAGGCAGCGATATCGGGACAATTGCCCGACAAGAACTATTTATTCCGCTTCACGACCTTTTGATCCGATAGAAGGACAAGGGATTTCCAGAGCGAAAATAATTGCCTTCCTTAATTGTTTAGTTACCATCGTAAATGGCGGTCGTCACGTTTTATTTTTGTCTAAATCGAATCGTTTATTTCGGTTTGTAAAATTCCGTAGTAGTTCTCAAATATACTATTAACGACATACCTAATGATAGCCAATCGTACAGGAAATATTTATACCCCAGTCGTATTCACTTTGATCTACTTTTCATAAAAATACACTTATATCTCCGCAATTGTTTATCATATCCAATTTTGGTGCTATGTGTAGATCTAAAATAAGATTTTTTTAACTCAATGCACAAACACTGGCGTGCGGGCCTAGAAGATGAAAAGTGTATGATTTTTAGAAAAAAGATAGCGATTTTCGGAAATAGTATAGATTCTTTTTCACCATCTTTAAAATTGAAAGGTTTCATTACCCGATGTACTTATTTGCAAATAGCACTGACGGTGACTAGTTAGGGGGAAAAGTTGTGAAGGCCACTAGTTCTCAAACTGTACTATTATTAATAGCATATTGTTCAAAAAATATTTATACCCCATAATATATTTATACACTGTAACCCACTTTTCATAAGGACACCCTTAAATCTCTAAAAAATTGTTTATCAGATTTAATTTTTGGTGCTGTGTTATAAACCCAAAATATGCTTATTTCAACACATTATATATATATATATATATATATATATATATATATATAAAATAATCTAATTTTTTTCTTCAGAGACTCGTCATATTATCCCCTTTCGCTGTTCTAGGCTCGCACGCCGCTGAGTGATGTCTAAGTGTAACGTGTTAAAATAATCATATTTTAGATCTACCCAGAGGAACAAAATCGAATCTGAAAAAGAATTAAGGGGATTTAATAGTTCTTGTATGAAAATTGTATCACAGTGTATACTACTGGGTTATAAATATTTACTGTACGATATGTTATTATTAGGTATAGAACTGGTACGGAACTTTACAAACCAAATTAAACAAATCGATTTAGACAAAACTAAAACGCAACGACCACGATTTGCGATAGTAACTAAACAATTAAGGAAGGCAATTATTTTCGCTCTGGAAATCCCTTGTCCGACTATTGGATCAAAAGGTCGTGAAACGGGCGTGTTTCGAGTTTGATGCTTTGAAAGAAACATTTAATTATCCTTATAGACTTTCTAAAACTGAAATTCTGAACTGCGAGAAAAGTATATTTTTTTTCTACCGGTAGATCCAACAGAGATATCAAAGATTAACTCAGCTTCCTAATAAGTCACCTGGATTTGATGGGATACTTTCTACAACTCTTAAAGAAATTTATAACTTTATTTTGGGACCTCTTGTATTTCTAATTAACCAAAGCTTTAAAAGAGGCGTTTTCCCTAAAAAGGAACAAGAACGCACTGGTAAGGCCCCTTTATAAGTCAGGGGAGAGAAACAATCTCAATAATTACAGACCTATATCGGTAATTTCAAATATAGCGAAAATATTTGAAAAATGCAAAAAAGAATAGAATATCTTGCTTCTTAAATAAATATAACTTGATCTTTCTAATTTGATCAACAAGTCACTCAATAATTCAGTGAAATGCTTGCCAATATACTTAGATTTAAGTAAAGCCTTTGATACCGTATCTAATGAAAATCTCCTTATGAAGCTGTATTAGATTGAAATTAGAGGTAATATAAATTCTCTCTTAACCGGATGTACACAACAGGCAAAAGTAAGTCCTTGAATGTAGCATACCTCAAAGCACAATATTGGGTCCTTTACTTTTTAATATATATTTAAACGATCTACTGAAACTAGCAACTACAATTATGCTATAATTTTGTCTTACGCTCATGATACAGCAATTGTAATTCGGGGTAGCTCATGGTAGCGATGTCAAAGAAAATGGGAGAACATATTAACCCATATTACCGTATTGTTATGCAAAAATTTAAATAAACTTTCAACAAACAGACTTTTTAACATTTCAATTGTATGCTACTAATCTACCAGATATTCCATTAATAAAAACGCACTCAAATAATTGTATAATTCATTTAACAAATAATAATAGCAATATATGTAACGTAAGTTACGTGAGTTAATATGTAGAGTTGAATATTCTAAATATTTAAATTTAAACAACTAAAGCAATTTGTTAGCGTTCTTGAACTCTGGTCTGTCTATTATGCGCTATTTTGGGGAGGATTACCGAATGTCTACTTGAATGCTATTACAGTTACTCAAAAAGCGATATTAAAAATTATTCTCGGTAAAAATAGACTTTATCCAACAGAGCAACTATTCTTTGACGCGAGGGTATTAACCATTCGACAACTATTTTTTAAAAGCATATTAATATTAGCCTAAAAAACCAAAAAACTTTTTTTAAAATAGATCATTTATATCCTAATAGATTCAGAACAAATTTGCAACCATTTTTGTACCTACGCCTAAAAACAAATATTTAAAAGATGTTTTTAATACCATTCCAAATAAGGCAAATAAATTCAATTTCACTGGATAAAAAAACAGATTAAATTTTGAATAATAGGCAATCGCGATGCATTAAAAACAATTTCCTTTAAAAAAAAACTAAAAAATATAATAAATCCAACCGTTAGTGGTGAATATCTGCTGTACGTGAAGACTTTGGTTCCTAGCTTCGTTGTATTACTCTGCCTGACTGTCACACGCTACAATTGCAAATTGTAAAACAAAAAGAATTACTAAAATTAGATGATATAATAATAATATTGAATCAAATAATAACAGAACCCACTCTTAGGAATAATTTATCAATCTTCTTGATTGACCTCATTCTTACAAATGTGTGCAATATTATTAACAAAGGAACTTTCCGTTGCCCTTTTTTCGGTCATTTTGCAGTTTTCTGCGAAATGGAGTACTCTCCAATTACAGAAATATTTCGTAAAATAACGTTTAGGTCCTTAAAAATATTAACTTAGAATACTTTCAATGCGATCTAGAAATGCTTCCACTAGACCTTATATTTATACTATAAATGACAGATGACAAAATTTATTTTTTAAATCATACGTTACTACACTTATTTGATCATCATGCGCCGGTACAAACTCTCTCTACAGGTAGAAATAAGTTATAACGAACGCCATAAAAATTTTGCAAAAACTTAGAAAATAAGGCATTGAAAGATTTAAAAAATACCAGATTCAGAACTAAATGAGAATATTACAAACAGCTGAGGAACTCTACTACTTCCGCAATATGAGTGAAAAAAGAGCTTATTACACAACTTCATTTAGAAATTCAACAGTCAAACAAAATGGAGGGAACTGAACAAACTTAGACTTCAAAACTAAAACATATACCTGACTCGTTTAAAAATGTTAACAACTTTAATAAATACTTTGTCAGTTCTCTCAAGAATACTGACATGACTAATGATGAGCTTGTAAACTTTTATTCTAACAATGTAAAAACAAATACACTTAATTTGTTTGAATTTACTTTTAAAAATAAATCAGATCAGTTGAATATCACACTAATACATATATGTTTTCCTCTCATTGTCGAATATCTGAAACATATTGTAAACGAATGTATCTTAAGACATTATTTTCCCATTGCGTGGAAAGAAGCATTTGTTACCCCTCTTCCCAAGGTAAATAATCCTACCGACATCAGTCTGTAAATTCGTAGATACCTTAAACCCTGTACCTCTGCAATGGCTGATATAACAGATGATATCTTTCGTAACCGCGACAATAATCAAAATAACTGCTTTAATATTGTTGGATTTCACAAAGACATTTGACTTCATAAATCATAAAATATTGATAAATACTTTACATTATATTGGTTTCTCTAAGCAATCTTCAAATTTAATCAAGTCATTCTTAAGTGGTCGAACTGAGCGAATTAAAATAGATAATAATGTATCCGATTATCTCAATGTTATAACTGCAGTTCCTCAGGGAAGTATTTTAGGTCCCTTATTATTTAGTATATATGCATCCATTTTTTTCTTATGTCTTAAATACACCAATTACCATTTATATGCAGACGACACACAACTCTACCTTTCTTTTAAACAATCTGAATATATTGCTGCAGAAAATAAGGTTGACTCTGATTTAAATTTTCAAAATATCTCTCGATCACAAGTTTAAACTCAATCCATGTTAATCAACAGTTATATTAATTGTCAACAGGACATTAACTGCAAATCTTCGTAACATATCTAAACTTTAATGTGTTAAAATAGGCAATATCACAATCCCCATTTTTGAAAAAATTGGGAGATTTAAGTGTGTTTTTATGAAAAGTGAGGATTACATTTTATAGGGCTTGTTATCGACTATATTCCCGTCTGCGTTTTATATGGATATATTCACGTGACATATATTTAAAAAATATAAGCATATTCTGCACTCGATACTCGTCTTTCTTTCTGACTAATTTACCCACAAAAATTCAAAGACTTTGGTAGCATAAATGTAAAAAAACTTTTTTTGTAATTGGATTATTTGCATAGTGTGGAATGGCAACAGACAAAAGTTGGAAGAGGTTTTACAACTGGTTAACCCATTGCATCCTAAAATTGAGTTTACGTTGAGGATGGAAGATGAAGGAAACCTACCGTTTCTACATTTTACTATCGATGATAAAGAAAGCATCGTTCACGGATAAATTATTCAGTATGCTTCAAACTCTCCTTACACACATACATTCTCCGCTTTCACATGGTTGTGTAATTTGCCATTGTCATAATAATATTATAATGCAGATTGCTTGAACAACGGCTTTCAATTCGAGTCTATCAACAAATTATACTATAAATTTTTAAACAAGTACAAAATGTCCTGTAAATGCATAACTTTTTTCAGAGTATTTCTCTCCAATTAGCTAAATTTTCAAAAATATGAAAAATATCAACATTTCATTTAAAACAGTAAATACTCTCAAGATACATTTAGGAAAGACATAACCGATAAATTGTCCAGATCTGGGGTTTAGGCCCTAAATTGTGGCGAATACACGACCTATGTGGGACAGACAGGTAGAAAAATTTCCACAAGGGTGAGAGAATTGAGCCTCGTCAACAAATTCGGAAATTCGGATATGACTGAAACTGTTTCAGATTTTACCAATCATTTGTTAGAGTCAGGTCATGATTTTTCTACTTCTGACGTTGGTGTTTAACATGAATGTCCGAAGGGAAAAAACTTGACCTGCTAGAAAAAAATAGATATAACCAAAGCTGTAAAAAGCCCTATTTTCACTTATGTTAACGGCGTTTTTAATTTCAAACCAGCTCTAATATTAGATTGTAGAGGGAGAGTTTTTGGTTATTTTCGTTGTCCAGTGTTAGTGGTCTATAGAACATGTACTCTGTCCCTATTGCGGTCCTGGTTCGATTCAGCTAGGGTCGTGCAACTTTCTTTAAACTTTTTTAATATTATATTTTATTTAATCACGTGAGACTTATTCTCATTTTAGTGTCGATCAAATATGTGATTGTTGTACTTTAGTGTGGCCGAATCGATCGAGTTTTAAAAGAAACTTCAGTAAGTTTCTTGACCACTTGGCATTTCATATTTTTATTGAAGTGTGTTATGTGTACTCAAAATTTGTGGTTTTTCTATCAATGTTCAAAGAATGGTGTTTATCCCAAATATATGAAATTAAAAACAGACAATAGGAGCAAAGCAGCAAAACGTGGCACCGCAGCACGTTTATCAAAATGTTTAACAGAAGAGAAGAAGACTCAATATAAAAAAGGAGGTGTTTTAAACGTTTATTTAAAAGTTGTTCATAGTCAATTATTATATAAGTTGCACTTCACAGAATTTCTAGTTTTAAATAGTGATACCAGAGAAAAAGTAAGTATTATTGTTCATAAAAAATACTTAATTCAAAAAGAAATTAAATTCACTCATTTTAAGTTCTAACAAAAATAAATCAAATACTAATAACAATCATTACTCAGATCACAAATTTTTTACCAGATTTGTAAATCTATCCAACACAAATTTCACAGAAAATGAAAATAACTTGTTCAAAAAAGGCTTTAAATTTAACTTATAACGTAATGTTTCTCTTAAAACTTTAGAAATGCTAGCAGTTGAAACAGAAGTAGCACTTAACCAATTGCCACATAATATTGGTAACAAATATGAAGCCGCTAATGTAATTAAAAAAGAATTTTTAAGAGAGTAGTCAAAAACAAGAAGTTCGAATTGTCAATAGCATTAAAACTAAGTCTTCAAATTTAATTTTTCCAAAAGCTAATAAAGGTAATACTGTAGTGACAATTAACAAAACTGACTACATTAATAAGACTTTAGAATTTTTAGGTCCAAATAAATATAAAATATTGAAGTGCGACCCTGCAAATAGTTTTCAAATAAATGTCAAACTAGCTATCCAAAATTGTAAAAGTTTATTTAGTGATAAAGATTCTAATAGATTAACATTAACAACCCCAACCTCCTAAACTTTACTCTCTAATTAAACTTCATAAAACAGGATACCCGATTAGACCTGTCGTCTCAGCACCTTCTTACAAACTTTCAAAAAAACTTATAGATATTATTGTAGATAACACTAATTTTTTAGCCAAATATTCGATTAGAAATTATTATGATAATAATAAACATGTTTATTATTCCAAAAGAAAATTACAAATTAAAAAAAAATAAACATAGACATCTACAATAGGAATAAAAGGCCACTTATCAGCTTCCTTCACAAGCGAAGGGGCTGTTGAAGCCTATTAAATGATTATAGAAAAAATTATTATTAACTTTCATAAAAAAAGTTAGTTTGAAGTTTTCTAAAAAAGAGTGGTGCACGGTGATTAAACAAAAAATGTATATACATAAGAAAGTACACGTCAAGTTAATAGCGCTATGCTACTGAGGCACGAGACAGAAAGTGAGAGAGAGTTATTTTAGACATATGCAAAGTAGAGAGGGATGGACGAGAAAATAAATGCTAGTTTTTTGTTTAACGAGGTCCGCTTTTATTGTAGTTGTCGGCCGAGCAATTTATTTTTCATTGATTTTTTAAAGGATGCAGCTGACAGTGACGTACTGGTTATTTTATATTTGTTGATTAAGTTAGCAATTTGATAAGAATAACTTTTTTTAAACTGTTCTTTGTTGTGTAAGGGTACTGATAGCAGATATTGTCGGCGTAAATTTAAACTATGCACATCCGTACGGTATTGAAGTTTATCGAGGAGATATGGAGGACGGTGAAATTTTAAAATTTTGTAAAAAAAGCAGATAGAGTGTAAGATACGACGATGTTGCATGTTAAGCCAGCCCAATTCGGGCAGTTTATGTGAAACCCTCTGCCTTCTTCTAATGCCATAAATAAATCGTATGTATGAATTTTGTACCTTTTGAACCCGATTTTTAGCCTGTAAATCAAGGAAAGGACCATAAACGTTGTCTGCGAAATTAAATTGTGACAAAATAAGAGTGTCGGACAACAAGGCCTTGGTTTTTTGATTAAGTACATGTCGCTGAGAGTACAAGGTTTAAATACTGAGAATGCTTTTTGAAGGCATGAAGTTACGTGATCATTAAATTTTAGTTTATTGCCTATGACAAGCCCGAGACTTTTAGACGAGTTTTTAAAAGCAACAGGGTTGGTGCCGATTTCGATTTTAATGGTGGATTCAAGACGTAAGCGTTCAATCTCGTTACAAAATAATAATGCTGCGGATTTACTTAGGTTAATCTTAAGAAAATGTTCATTGGATTTACTGAAAAGATAGTGTAAGTTACGGTTGATTTGATTGTTTGCTATTTCGGCTTGATTGGGGTTAAAAGATAGGTAAATCTGAGTATCGTCTGCATAGAGGTGGTACTTGCAGTGACGAAGTGATTTGATGAAATTAAATGTGTAAATACTGTACAGAAGAGGACTGAGAACGCTGCCTTGGGGAACACCCGCTGTGATATTGAGTAAATCGGATTGTTTGCCATTCAAAATTACCCTCTGGCTTCTGTCCGAGAGGAAAGACGCCAACATTGCCACCGCCGACTGGCCAAAGCCAATATATTTTAGAATAGAAAGCAATATGTTATGATGAATCAAGTCGAAAGCTTTTGTGTAATCTAACAGAATGAGAACAGTTGCCTGGTTAAAATCTTGTGCTCTGACAATATCATCTACAATATCGGATAAGGCAGTGGAGCAACTGTGCCCGGTTTTGAACCCAGATTGTTTATAAGGGATGATATTATTACTGGATACATATGAAGAAATTTGAGATTCGTCTACTTTTTCCAGAATTTTGGAGAGCGTAGGTAACAAGGAAATCGACCTTAGTTGACTAAAGTCTGTAGGATTTTTTACTTTAGCTAGTGGGATGACATGTGCTAACTTCCAGTTTTTTGGAAAATATTGTTGTAAAATACAACAGTTGACAATGTGTGTTATGTATGGAATAACAATAGGACAGCACAAGGAAATTAGAGTAATATTTAGGTTATCTGCACCGAACGACTTAGACTTAATACTGAGAATAATGTTGGCTAACAGTTCTTCTGAAATGGTATTAAAATTAAATGACTTGTTTGAAAGAAGATTATTATTATAAAAATCGATTAAATCTTGTTTTGGGGCCAGTACGATTTTTGTTAATTCTGTAAAAAATGTGTTCATTTGATTTATGTTCTGAAGTTGTTCAGGAATGTTCTTGTGAGATTTGTTTAGAATATTTAATCTTTTTAATTCTGCCCATTTGTCTTTGATACTGCAATTGTGAAATTTATTGTTTAAATAAACTTTTTTTTTCAGTTCTTATAGAATTAGTCGCTAAATTTCGGAGCTGCTTATAATAGTTCCAATGCTCGGTAAGTCTGGTACGTCTGAATCGATTTAAAGCCTGATTTCTAAGGTTTTTAAAAGTCTAATGTTGTCAGTCATCCAGGCGCAGTAGGGTTTATTTGAACGGTTAGCAGTTCTCAATGGGGCATGTCTATCAAACAGCTCCAAAATAATTTCAGTGAGAAACGAAATTTTTTCATCGATATTATCTATGCTATAAATATTATTCCAAGGGGTGGCCTCCAAGTCGGCCTGAAAATAAGTTATATTAATTTGTCGCAAAGCCCTGTACTTAAGGGTATTATTATTTAGCACTAGTGAACGAAATTCTAGAACGATATATACTAGCAGATGGTCTGAGAGACCCGCGTCCCTGACACCCACATCCTGCACATCTTCCGAATTATAACATATTAAATCAATCAAGCTGGAGCTGGTACGCGAAATTCTAGTCGGCTCAGAAATTAGCTGACTCAGTTTGAAAGTGCTTAAAATATTTTCAAATTGTATTACATGGGGACTATCGTGATCAAGCATATTAATATTAAAGTTTCCGAAGCACATAATCTTATCACATTGAGTGTAAAGTTCGATTAGCGTATCTTCGAAATAGGCAAGAAATTCATTAAGGCTTGCATTTGGTGGCCGGTACACATTGCCAATAATTATTGTGACATTACCATTTTGCGATTTAATCTAAACATGTTCTACGATATTCCAACATTCACTAAGCAAAACTGTATAATTAAAAGAAGATTTAATATAGATTCCCACTCCCCCACGTCCAAGCCGGCCCTGTCTGATAAATTTGTAACCATCCACAATAACAGCGTCGTCGTTAATATTTTGCGTTAGCCAACTCTCAGATATTCCAATAATAGAATAATCATTCTGAATAAAACTGTCTTTGAAGATATCAAAATTATTCAATAAAGATCTTACGTTAATATGCGCGCAACGCAGCATAGGTGAATAGAATTTTTTTTTAAATAAATGGGAAATGACGGGGATTGGAATGCTAGAAACAAAAAATAAAGAAAGAAGAAGAAACAGATGTCTCGAATCACAAGCGGTCTCGAGCCGAGTGAGCAGCGCAATTCCGGGTACACTTTAGAGCTACATACTGTACAATATACAAATAGTTATTTATATTTTACAAAAAGCAGGGAGGTCTATACAGTGTTAGAGTGATATTTTGTATAGAAAATTCAAGGGATCAATATACCAAAAAACGCTAAATTTATCTCTTTTGATTTAACTAATTTAATCCCAAGCATACCGGTTCAAGACACATTATCACTTGTTGACAAACTTTTATCTTTAAAACAAGTCCAAATTATTATAAAACCAGAAATAATGAATTTACTTTCTGTCTGTTTAGAACAAAACTATTTTGAATTTAACAATAATATATATACAAGTAATGTAAAATATTTATAGATTTTCTAGAAAAAGCAATTAGCGAACACCCTCTTTTTAATAAATTTCTGTATTGGCATAGGTACGTAAATGACATTTTAGTTTGTTTCACTGCAACACAAAGACAACTAAATATGTTTCTTGTATTCATAAATAATTTACATACCAATATAAAATTCACAATAGAAAATGAAACAAATGACTCTATTAACTTTCTTGATTCAACTTTTAAAAGGGAAAGCAATAAACATATTTTTTCTGTTTTTCATAAACCAAAATATACAGATACAACAATACATTAGACTTCATGGCATCGAATGCAACATCAGTTAGCAGCCTTTCATAGTATGATCCATAGATTAATCACATTGCTCCTAAATAACGAAAATTTTTAAAATGAACTTAACTTAATTAAACAAAATGCAATAAATAATGGTTATAGTTCAAATATGGTTGATAATATTTTAAGGAAAAAAAGCTATTTATTCTGTTTACCCTAGTTCAAAAGACCCAAAAACTAAATATAAATGTTGTATATAAGACTAATAATTTCATAAGCAAATTTATAGAAAATAACAAATCAAAAACACATTTAAGCTTAAAAAAAACGTATATAGGACAGACAGGTAGAAGTTCCGAGAAAAGGATAAATGAGCATTATAAGTGCTTTATCAAGACTGATGACAGATCTAATTATGCTTCTCATTTAATTAATTGTAATCATCGTTTTAATAACAATTTTAACAGCGGCGGCCGTCAGATGAAGCACCTGAGGCGCCGCCTCACCCGCTTTTCTATAAATATACATTTTTATTTTCAAAATTAATTCTTTCCAAGTTGATACATTATTCTCTGAAAATTGTCTCAAACACTATGAAAATTTCATCAAATATGCGTTAATCATAAATAAACACTTTACTTTACTAACCAACAGTACAATGTCCAATAACTGCAATATCATTTCTTTTTTATTCGACTTTACCTATAAGCGGCGATGCGAATTGCGCCTCGGACACTTGAATGGTATTTGGATTTTTAATAAGTCTGAGAAAGAGGGAAAAGGGTCGTGTTGCATATGTAGATTCATTCCATCTCTTTTTATTGCATTTGAGGAGATGAAAACTTCTCTTAATGATTGAGACGTTGCCATTTAATGATAGCACAGATTGAATATAAATGGAAATAATTATTATTTATCGGTAAATGACAATCGCGCATCCAGCTGCCAAATGCAAGCCGTTTTTGTTTTTGTTGATATTTGCGTGGGCGTGTGGGGTATACGTATTTGACTGTTACCAGTAACGGTTTGAGATTGAGCGGGAAGTGGGTGGCTATTGAGATTAATTGGCAATAATTTGGTGTTTGTTTTATAGTATTATTTTGTGAATGTCGCGCGTTTAGTCTGTGTCGAGTGTTACTCTATCTAAAGTATTTTTGACGTTGCGTTAGTTTAATTATTGAGTAGATAGACTGATAGAGTAGTTTATATAAATTAGTGATTAAAATTTAAAATAAACGAAACGTGTGAACTATGAATCCAGTCCACGATATCGTTATGTCACTATTGACAACGGCATTTTCCTGGCGTCCCGAGGATGAGAAAAAAAGAAATTCTTCGCGGAGATAGACCCATTCCGAAGATAAGTACCTTAAGTAGTGATAAAAAAGACGGTCGACAATATAAACGATCATTTCAAACGTCATGGTATCAAACACACACTTGTATTTGTGGAAGTGTTTTTAAGCAGCGTTTATATTGTTGGCCTTGCTTAATACTGGGAAAAACAAAAACAGTATGGACTTCTGATGGATACGTTGATTTTAAAAATTTTTCTAGAGCGGTTAAAATGCATGAAGGGTCTAAAAATAACTTAGGTTTTGTACGTTTGTCTCAAAATATGACTACAATTAAAGATGCACTAATCGAAAATGCTCGTTTATCTAAATTATTGTACAATGAAGATGTTAGGAAAAACCGCTTGCTTTTGACATACCTTATAGATACGACTATATTAATGGGAAAACAAGAACTGGCTTTTAGGTGGCATGACGAATCCGATCTTCTTTTAACAGAGGGAATTTTAAGGAAGTTTTTAGTTGTTTAATTAAACGTAACACCGAACTTGTAAAGCATTAGAAGAGAAAAGTGTATTTACGGGACAATCGAAAACTATTCAAAACGAATTAATATTTTGTATTGACGAACATATGAGAGACTTTATTAAACAAGAAATATCGGAGGCTACATTTTTCTCATTAATTGTAGATGATACGACGGATATAGTTGCAAAAGCCCAATGTTGTGTAACTGTTAGGTATGTAAATAAATTAGCCGAAATAAAAGAACGTTTTTTAGGCTTTTTTGATATAAGTGAGGATTCTAGAGCTAATGCACTCTATAACTTAATTGTAAGAATCTTAGAACCTTTAAATTTTAAACGGAAATTAGTAGCATAATGTTATGATGGAGCTGCGGTTATGGCCGGAGAATTGAGCGGCCTACAAACACGAGTAAGATCAGATGCCCCACAAGCAATGTACACTCATTCTGCTGCTCATCGTCTCAATTTAATTTTACAACAGGGTTCAAATTATATTAAGGAATGCAGAATCTTTTTCGCAACTTTGAAAAGTTTGGCTGCTTTTTTCCATAAATCGTATAAACGCACATCTATATTGGACAAAATAATAAAAAAACGAGTTCCGCAAGCAAGTGATACAAGGTGGTATTCTCGATCAAAAATTCAAATTTTTGTTGCAAATAATTGGGAAGGACTGACCTTAGTTTTTCAGGACATGATTGAAAATCTAGAATTAGACTCAGATACTATACACATGGCCAAGGGGTATCTAGAAGACCTTTCCGATTTTGAATTTGCTTTTTTAACTTTTGCATTTAAAGAAATTTTTTTTGTTACTGATATCCTGTTTCAAGTTTTTCAGTTAAGTAACCTAGGAATTGATTTCTGCATTTCACAATTGAACATTGCCGTCACACGATTAAATGAGCTGCGCGCTGAAAATTTCCTTAAATCCATTTTTAAAAAAGCAAAATCACTTACCGGATTGCCATGTAGTAGACAAACCCGTAGCATGAGCGAATCAGATTTAATGGAAAAATATAAAAATCTGTTTTATGAAATTTTAGACTGTATAATTTTTCAAATTAACATCAGGTTTGAAGATTTACACAAATTGGAATTTGTGAAACTTCTTAATACATCAAAATACAAAGACTTTGCCACAGAATTCCCTATTAGTCTATTAAATTCGTTAGAAAAAACGTATCCAAAAATGTTTGACAAAGACCGCCTCAAAAATGAGCTAAGCATAATTTACCGAGATGAACAATTTTATGAAGTCAATATTCAAGAACTCCTTAAACAAATTAATAGTTTAGAATTAATTTCAGTATTTTGTAAAGTATATCGACTTGCGACATTAATTTTGACAATCCCCTTAACAAGTGTACAGGCCGAAAGAGATTTTTCGTGCTTAAAGCGAATAAAGACCTACTTACGAAATAGTATATCTCAAGATAGGCTCTCAGCCCTGTCGATCATGGCAATAGAAAAAGAGTTATTAGTTAAACTTTCTGAATGTAATGGTGACTTTTATGACAAAATCATTGAGAAATTTGCTTCTTTAAAAGACAGGCGCATTAATTTAATTTACAAAAAGTGACTTAACTGCATCCACTGCATATCTATTTGCCTAAACAGTTTTGGTTTTTTATAAAAAAATTACTGTCCACACCGTATTAGATTATTACAGGTTTATTACACTTTAAACTCGATTCTGACTATTTTGATTAAGTATTTTAAATATTTTTTATAAAAAAATCCAATGATGAAAAATGTGTATATTATATATCTTTGAGAAGAGTATATATGTACATATATCTGAGGATAAAACGAACTACATGAAAATTGAGTGAATATCTTAAAGATTATTATTTTATTTTTATATCTATGTCATAATTTTTATTTTAAAAATTACTTAATGAAAAATTGGGTATATATCTTGGTATTGGTATGTAAAAGACAAAAACAAATCATAAAAATGAGTCAATTTGGGCGTGGCAGCCCAAACATTTTTCGCCTGCGGCGCCATCTACCTATTATGAGTAACAAACCTTTTCCCGCCTCACCAGTTTTAGACACCACGAGCCGCCACTGAATTTTAAAGTTTTAAATACAGAAAAGAAAGGCATAAAATTGAATTTTCTAGAATCTTTAGTATTAAATAAACTTAAAAACACAGGTTTATTACTTAACGATCAAACTGACCTGACCAATTCGCCTCTATTAAATATGTTTTGTTGAAATAGAATTAGGTAAACATGGAAATGTCATGAAAGGTATTTTCTCTTTAATATAGTGATTTTTTAAGTAAAAATTGTTTTGTTTTTACTTAGTACCATAAAACTTAGTGTGTTTTATTTTATTTGTAAGTTATTTTTTTGGAATTGTGGGTGTGATTATTTGCTAAGGTTCTCCATGTTGTTCGTAGGTCTGATGATGCTCGAAAGGGCGAAACAAGTGTCTTGTTAATAATTATAATTTACTGAGACCAAGAGTCTTGGACTTGGAGTCTTTTTCTATTATTGTTAAATGATATTTCAGTATCCTATCAAATAAACTTTTGGCCGTTCTTTTTGACGAGAAGTTGAGTTTGAATAAATACTAGGTATTTTGATAAGGGTCGGTGACAAATCGTTACTTGATGTTGTTATACTGTTAAAAATTAAAAACGGTATATTCTGACGAGCTCGTATTAACATGTCTTGTATAACATACTTGTAAAAGTGCGTTTAATACATTAGTACAAAGCAAACGTTCAGCCATAGATATGAAAAAAAATTATCGTCACTCAAAAACTCCTAGGATTATTCGAGGCACAGTCAGTTCTTCCCTTGACATGTAACTCTATAAACACCACTCATCCCAGCATGTATTCAAATAGAGAAACATCAAGACAATGCGCTAGAAATTATGTAAAGTCTAATATGGTTGCAACAAGCAGCAGTGTTAATTTGCATTAGCGGACTACGAGTCTGGAACGTGCCGTTGCTTAGAACAACAAAGGCCGGAATATTAATAGAATGTTGAGATCGGATTAATGAAAGGTAAATATTTCCTTTTCGGTGCGTTCATGGTCCTGTATAATGGGGCTGCAGCGTATGCATATGAAATGTCGATTTATGTTCCAACGAATGCATTGTAAACGCAAATGTTGGTATACTGAGAAGATTTTCGACATTTCGGTTGTCTACATGATTATGTGATTTAGGAATATGTTGTAACTATGTATGTATGTAGATATGTGTGTATTCATTGCGTATTACCATCTACAGGCTAAACCTAGTATCGGACCGTGCTTTCGGGGGCTATAGGCTAAATTAATTTTTGGGTCCCCCTCACGATTTTTGAAAAAGCTTTTTTTATTAGTAGTTACTAGACTACAACGAAAAAAATCGGTAAATTTCCTTTACCCGTAATTTCCCTCGCTATGGATCATTTCTTTTCTTGGGAGTAGTAAAGTGTGACCCAATTTAGTTCCGCATATAGTCATTTAGTAATACATACACATATACTGTCTTTCAAAATATATTTATTGGGCGATATTTTGTTCCATCAAAATGAATTCATACCAATATTTTTCATTTTCTATCTAGGCTATATCAAAATACAAGAGTTCTAACCACACTACACCACAACTCTTGTATTTTGATCTATCTTCCACCACAGGTTCCAGTGTTAGGACTTAACATGGCTTCACGGTCAACGGAACAAAACCTTTATTGTAAGTACTGTACTAAGATTAGGTTAATAGCAGCAGATATTTGGTTTCTAAAATCATGCAAGTCTTTTTCAGTTTTCCCTAAATTCATTTCAGTCAAGATCCCTAAACAATCACCCGTTACTGGGAAGGTTGAATCTTCTGCCAAACAAAAGTGGCTAGATTTAGAAATTAAAAATCTGTATAGCAAACGAAGTATGCTTGAAATTTAAAAAACTCACTTATAAGCTTAGTAATTTAGAATTTGAACAGTGGTTAGATTTCCAAAGAAAAATGTTCGTAGTTATCGATGCCAAATTTTTGAAGAAAATGTGTTCACTTAAAAACAAACTGAGAAAGTTGAAACCACAAGAACAAATTTCTTCGGAAGTCGAGAACATTGTAGAAAATCTTTCTTCTCAGTCTTTTGATAATAGAGAAATAGCCCTTTTGAATAAAGGTTTGAATTTTGCAGTAAAAAATAGTTTACCAACTATTATAGGGAATATCGAAAGTTCCATTCAATACGTGCCAGAGTCAACTAAGGGATTCATTAGAGAGGCTTGCAGAAATCAAATCTCAAAAAACGTTGTTAACAACAAGTCAAAATATGTTTCTCGTAAAAACACTGAAGTTATCCAGGGACTGAAGAAAAAGGAATGTTTTTATTTAAAAGCTGACAAAGGAAATAAGGTTGTTATACTAGACAAAACAGATTATTTTGAAAGAGTAGACAATTTGATTCAAACTGGTCCTTATGATTTAATTGAGAAAAACCCGTTATCAAAAATAATAACAGAAGTAAAAAGTACTTTAAAACAGTGTAAAAACCTTGTGTCCGATAAACTAAAATTCAAACTAACACATAGTAACCCACAGTTATCTAAACTGTATTGCCTTTCCAAAATTCATAAACCTGGGAAGTCCATGAGACCTATTGTTTCAGCTGTTGGATCACCAACGTACAATATTTCAAAATGGTTAGTAGAAGAATTCGGCAAATTAAATATCTCGTATGATAACTTTGAGGTTACTAACTCGTTAGAATTCTTAGATAAAATTAAGAATGTTCACTTAAAAGAAGGTGAAATTTTAATATCTTTTGATGTAAGCTCATTGTTTCCTAGTGTACCCATACCACTAGCTTTAGAGTACCTAAAGGAACTACTTGAAATCAATAATTTGAAGAAAGAAATTATTGATGAGTATTTACTTCTCACAAAATTATGTATGAATCAAAATTTTTTTCAGTACAACAATAAATATTATAAACAACTAGAGGGAACTGCGATGGGCAATTGCTTATCTCCGTTCCTTGCAAATTTGTTTATGGGCAGATTAGAAACCCAATTCAAAAAAGAACTCAAGTATTTCCCAAGGGTGTGGTATAGATACGTAGACGATATATTTGCTATTTTTGATACTACAACAGAAAATTTGGACACTTTCTTAGAAACATTAAACAATAAATATCCTTCCATTAATTTTACGTACGAAAAGGAGAACAATGGGCAATTACCTTTTCTCGATACGTTAGTTATTAGAAATAACGATAAATTAGAATTTGATATTTATAGGAAATTTACTAATACTGATAGATATATAACATCTGACTCATTTCATTGCCGTCAACACAAAATGGCAGCATTCCATTTCTTAACTCGCAGGTTAGTCAATTTTCCACTAAGTAAAGAACGTTTTAACAATGAAATTAATCGGATTAAAAATATAGCTAAAAGTAATGGATATAATGATAATTTTGTACATAAACTAGTAAATAGACATAAGCATAAGAAAATGTTAAAAGATGCCACTACTCTTCAAATACCTGAGGCTTCCAATAAATTCATAGTAATCCCATATGATCCCAGATATACGAGAGGTCTAGAAAAAGTATTTAAAAACGTAGGTTTTAGAGTGGCCTACAAAACGGAGAATAGTTTAAAAAATCTCCTTGGAAACCCCAAAGACAAAGTCGACTTGAGGGAGCGGAGTGGCATCTATGAAATTAGCTGTAATGATTGTGATCTAAAATATGTTGGGCAAACTAAACGCTCCATAAACATTCGTTTTAAAGAACACATGGCACATTTAAGATACGGAAGAACAGAAAAGTCAAGCGTTGCCCAACATGCTTTGGAAAACAATCACCGAATAGGAATAAATAATCTTAAGTTGATTAAAAATGTATCTAATAATAGATTATTGGATGCATTTGAGAGTATAGAAATAGTTAAATGTGGTAAGAAAGCACTAAATAAAGACAGAGGGCCTATTCCCTATAGTCCCCTCTATTGTTTACTTGACAACGGTGCAGTCGGGTGCAACCAAGTGTGACCACATTTACCTATAAATAGTCTCGGTTAGGATAAGTTACTTTAGTTTATATCATCTGCTGATGATGCTAACTTGGTTAGCGAAACGCGCGTCCAGAACGTAACAAGTTGTGGTGTAGTGTGGTTAGAACTCTTGTATTTTGATATAGCCTAGATAGAAAATGAAAAATATTGGTATGAATTCATTTTGATGGAACAAAATATCGCCCAATAAATATATTTTGAAAGACAGTATATGTGTATGTATTACTAAATGACTATATGCGGAACTAAATTGGGTCACACTTTACTACTCCCAAGAAAAGAAATGATCCATAGCGAGGGAAATTACGGGTAAAGGAAATTTACCGATTTTTTTCGTTGTAGTCTAGTAACTGCTAATAAAAAAAGCTTTTTCAAAAATCGTGAGGGGGACCCAAAAATTAATTTAGCCTATAGCCCCCGAAAGCACGGTACGATACTAGGTTTAGCCTGTAGATGGTAATACGCAATGAATACACACATATCTACATACATACATAGTTACAACATATTCCTAAATCACATAATCATGTAGACAACCGAAATGTCGAAAATCTTCTCAGTATACCAACATTTGCGCTTACAATGCATTCGTTGGAACATAAATCGACATTTCATATGCATACGCTGCAGCCCCATTATACAGGACCATGAACGCACCGAAAAGGAAATATTTACCTTTCATTAATCCGATCTCAACATTCTATTAATATTCCGACCTTTGTTGTTCTAAGCAACGGCACGTTCCAGACTCGTAGTCCGCTAATGCAAATTAACACTGCTGCTTGTTGCAACCATATTAGACTTTACATAATTTCTAGCGCATTGTCTTGATGTTTCTCTATTTGAATACATGCTGGGATGAGTGGTGTTTATAGAGTTACATGTCAAGGGAAGAACTGACTGTGCCTCGAATAATCCTAGGAGTTTTTTAATGACGATAATTTTTTTTCATATCTATGGCTGAACGTTTGCTTTATACTAATGTATTAAACGCACTTTTACAAGTATGTTATACAAGACATGTTAATACGAGCTCGTCAGAATATACCGTTTTTAATTTTTAACAGTATAACAACATCAAGTAACGATTTGTTACCGACCCTTATCAAAATACCTAGTATTTATTCAAACTCAACTTCTCGTCAAAAAGAACGGCCAAAAGTTTATTTGATAGGATACTGAAATATCATTTAACAATAATAGAAAAAGACTCCAAGTCCAAGACTCTCGGTCTCAGTAAATTATAATTATTAACAAGACACTTGTTTCGCCCTTTCGAGCATCATCAGACCTACGAACAACATGGAGAACCTTAGCAAATAATCACACCCACAATTCCAAAAAAATAACTTACAAATAAAATAAAACACACTAAGTTTTATGGTACTAAGTAAAAACAAAACAATTTTTACTTAAAAAATCACTATATTAAAGAGAAAATACCTTTCATGACATTTCTATGTTTACCTAATTCTATTTCAACAAAACATATTTAATAGAGGCGAATTGGTCAGGTCAGTTTGATCGTTAAGTAATAAACCTGTGTGTTTAAGTTTATTTAATACTAAAGATTCTAGAAAATTCAATTTTATGCCTTTCTTTTCTGTATTTAAAACTTTAAAATTCAGTGGCGGCTCGTGGTGTCTAAAACTGGTGAGGCGGGAAAAGGTTTGTTACTCATAATAGGTAGATGGCGCCGCAGGCGAAAAATGTTTGGGCTGCCACGCCCAAATTGACTCATTTTTATGATTTGTTTTTGTCTTTTACATACCAATACCAAGATATATACCCAATTTTTCATTAAGTAATTTTTAAAATAAAAATTATGACATAGATATAAAAATAAAATAATAATCTTTAAGATATTCACTCAATTTTCATGTAGTTCGTTTTATCCTCAGATATATGTACATATATACTCTTCTCAAAGATATATAATATACACATTTTTCATCATTGGATTTTTTTATAAAAAATATTTAAAATACTTAATCAAAATAGTCAGAATCGAGTTTAAAGTGTAATAAACCTGTAATAATCTAATACGGTGTGGACAGTAATTTTTTTATAAAAAACCAAAACTGTTTAGGCAAATAGATATGCAGTGGGTGCAGTTAAGTCACTTTTTGTAAATTAAATTAATGCGCCTGTCTTTTAAAGAAGCAAATTTCTCAATGATTTTGTCATAAAAGTCACCATTACATTCAGAAAGTTTAACTAATAACTCTTTTTCTATTGCCATGATCGACAGGGCTGAGAGCCTATCTTGAGATATACTATTTCGTAAGTAGGTCTTTATTCGCTTTAAGCACGAAAAATCTCTTTCGGCCTGTACACTTGTTAAGGGGATTGTCAAAATTAATGTCGCAAGTCGATATACTTCACAAAATACTGAAATTAATTCTAAACTATTAATTTGTTTAAGGAGTTCTTGAATATTGACTTTATAAAATTGTTCATCTCGGTAAATTATGCTTAGCTCTTTTTTGAGGCGGTCTTTGTCAAACATTTTTGGATACGTTTTTTCTAACGAATTTAATAGACTAATAGGGAATTCTGTGGCAAAGTCTTTGTATTTTGATGTATTAAGAAGTTTCACAAATTCCAATTTGTGTAAATCTTCAAACCTGATGTTAATTTGAAAAATTATACAGTCTGAAATTTCATAAAACAGATTTTTATATTTTTCCATTAAATCTGATTCGCTCATGCTACGGGTTTGTCTACTACATGGCAATCCGGTAAGTGATTTTGCTTTTTTAAAAATGGATTTAAGGAAATTTTCAGCGCGCAGCTCATTTAATCGTGTGACGGCAATGTTCAATTGTGAAATGCAGAAATCAATTCCTAGGTTACTTAACTGAAAAACTTGAAACAGGATATCAGTAACAAAAAAAATTTCTTTAAATGCAAAAGTTAAAAAAGCAAATTCAAAATCGGAAAGGTCTTTTAGATACCCCTTGGCCATGTGTATAGTATCTGAGTCTAATTCTAGATTTTCAATCATGTCCTGAAAAACTAAGGTTAGTCCTTCCCAATTATTTGCAACAAAAATTAGAATTTTTGATCGAGAATACCACCTTGTATCACTTGCTTGCGGAACTCGTTTTTTTATTATTTTGTCCAATATAGATGTGCGTTTATACGATTTATGGAAAAAAGCAGTCAAATTTTTCAAAGTTGCGAAAAAGATTCTGCCTTCCTTAATATAATTTGAACCCTGTTGTAAAATTAAATTGAGACGATGAGCAGCAGAATGAGTGTACATTGCTTGTGGGGCATCTGATCTTACTCGTGTTTGTAGACCGCTCAATTCTCCGGCCAAAACCGCAGCTCCATCATAACATTATGCTACTAATTTCCGTTTAAAATTTAAAGGTTCTAAGATTCTTACAATTAAGTTATAGAGTGCATTAGCTCTAGAATCCTCACTTATATAAAAAAAGCCTAAAAAACGTTCTTTTATTTCGGCTAATTTATTTACATACCTAACAGTTACACAACATTGGGCTTTTGCAACTATATCCGTCGTATCATCTACAATTAATGAGAAAAATGTAGCCTCCGATATTTCTTGTTTAATAAAGTCTCTCATATGTTCGTCAATACAAAATATTAATTCGTTTTGAATAGTTTTCGATTGTCCCGTAAATACACTTTTCTCTTCTAATGCTTTACAAGTTCGGTGTCACGTTTAATTAAACAATTAAAAACTTCCTTAAAATTCCCTCTGTTAAAAGAAGATTCGGATTCGTCATGCCACCTAAAAGCCAGTTCTTGTTTTCCCATTAATATAGTCGTATCTATAAGGTATGTCAAAAGCAAGCGGTTTTTCCTAACATCTTCATTGTACAATAATTTAGATAAACGAGCATTTTCGATTAGTGCATCTTTAATTGTAGTCATATTTTGAGACAAACGTACAAAACCTAAGTTATTTTTAGACCCTTCATGCATTTTAACCGCTCTTGAAAAATTTTTAAAATCAACGTATCCATCAGAAGTCCATACTGTTTTTGTTTTTCCTAGTATTAAGCAAGGCCAACAATATAAACGCTGCTTAAAAACACTTCCACAAATCCAAGTGTGTGTTTGATACCATGACGTTTGAAATGATCGTTTATATTGTCGACCGTCTTTTTTATCACTACTTAAGGTACTTATCTTCGGAATGGGTCTATCTCCGCGAAGAATTTCTTTTTTTCTCATCCTCCGGACGCCAGGAAAATGCCGTTGTCAATAGTGACATAACAATATCGTGGACTGGATTCATAGTTCACACGTTTCGTTTATTTTAAATTTTAATCACTAATTTATATAAACTACTCTATCAGTCTATCTACTCAATAATTAAACTAGCGCAACGTCAAAAATGCTTTAGATAGAGTAACACTCGACTCAGACTAAACGCGCGACATTCACAAAATAATACTATAAAACAAACAATAAATTATTGCCAAATAATCTCAATAGCCACCCACTTCCCGCTCAATCTCAAACCGTTACTGGTAACAGTCAAATACGAATACCCCACACGCCCACGCAAATATCAACAAAAACAAAAACGGCTTGCATTTGGCAGCCGGATGCGCGATTGTCATTTACCGATAAATAATAATTATTTCCATTTATATTCAATCTGTGCTAACATTAAATGGCAACGTCTCAATCATTAAGAGAAGTTTTCTCTCCTCAAATGCAATAAAAAGAGATGGAATGAATCTACATATGCAACACGACCCTTTTCTCTCTTTCTCAGACTTATTAAAAATCCAAATACCATTCAAGTGTCCGAGGCGCAATTCGCATCGCCGCTTATAGGTAAGGTCGAATAAAACAGAAATGATATTGCAGTTATTGGACATTGTACTGTTGGTTAGTAAAGTAAAGTGTTTATTTATGATTTACGCATATTTGATGAAATTTTCATAGTGTTTGAGACAATTTTCAGAGAATAATGTATCAACTTGTAAAGAATTAATTTTGAAAATAAAAATGTATATTTATAGGAAAGCGGGTGAGGCGGCGCCTCAGTTGCTTCATCTGACGAGCCGCTGCTGTTAAAATTGTTATTAAAATGATGATTACAATTAATTAAATGAGAAGCATAATTAGATCTGTCATCAGTCTTGATAAAGCACTTATAATGCTCATTTATCCTTTTCTCGGAACTTCTACCTGTCTGTCGTTTATACGTTTTTTTTTAAGTTTAAATGTGTTTTTGATTTGTTATTTTCTATAAATTTGCTTATGAAATTATTAGTCTTATATACAACATTTATATTTAGTTTTTTTAAATAGTTGCCTATTTTAATACTCGATTTTCCATAGTACGTAATACGTTTATAGTTAGCAGAAGGGTCTTTTGAACTAGGGTAAACAGAACAAATAGCTTTTTTTCCTTAAAATATTATCAACCATATTTGAACTATAACCATTATTTATTGCATTTTGTTTAATTAAGTTAAGTTCATTTTAAAATTTTTCGTTATTTAGGAGCAATGTGATTAATCTATGGATCATACTATGAAAGGCTGCTAACTGATGTTGCATTCGATGCCATGAAGTCTAATGTATTGTTGTATCTGTATATTTTGGTTTATGAAAAACAGAAAAAATATGTTTATTGCTTTCCCTTTTAAAAGTTGAATCAAGAAAGTTAATAGAGTCATTTGTTTCATTTTCTATTGTGAATTTTATATTGGTATGTAAATTATTTATGAATACAAGAAACATATTTAGTTGTCTTTGTGTTGCAGTGAAACAAACTAAAATGTCATTTACGTACCTAAGCCAATACAGAAATTTATTAAAAAGAGGGTGTTCGCTAATTGCTTTTTCTAGAAAATCTAGAAATATTTTACATTACTTGTATATATATTATTGTTAAATTCAAAATAGTTTTGTTCTAAACAGACAGAAAGTAAATTCATTATTTCTGATTTTATAAGATTCAACCTTCCCAGTAACGGGTGATTGTTTAGGGATCTTGACTGAAATGAATTTAGGGAAAACTGAAAAAGACTTGCATGATTTTAGAAACCAAATATCTGCTGCTATTAACCTAATCTTAGTACAGTACTTACAATAAAGGTTTTGTTCCGTTGACCGTGAAGCCATGTTAAGTCCTAACACTGGAACCTGTGGTGGAAGATAGATCAAAATACAAGAGTTCTAACCACACTACACCACAACTCTTGTATTTTGATCTATCTTCCACCACAGGTTCCAGTGTTAGGACTTATCTAGGCTATAGTTGATTTTTGAACATAATTTAAAATAAATTTAATTAGTAGTTCTAATATTATTTTTTTTAAGACCGCCATTTTGATCAACTATGTTGAATTCGTACGAGTTTATTTCTAAAACACAATAATTGTGTGAAGAAAACTTAATCAGAAAACCTTTTACGTCGATTTTTAAACAATTTATTGGGTAGCCATTTTATTCCGCCATTTTGAATTTAGGCCATTACTTTACTAGTTTACCTCTATAACACATATAACGCTTGCATAAAATTTAAAATTAATCAAATAAATAGTTGTTTCCGGCTGATTTTTTAACTATACTGCTGGCCACTTGAAACAGTTTACCTGAATTTTTTGGTAAAATTTAAGTTTCAATATTTTTAAAATGAGTTGAGATACTGAGGTGCGATTTTAAGTTGTATCTTGCAAATTTTATTACATATAACTAATGTTAGGCGTAGAACTTACCTAAGCTAAAAAGTTATTTATACAAGGAGTTAAACAAAACTGCAAACTTTTCAGTTTTTTATTTGTTCCAAAAGTCGACAAAAACAATTTCTTAGTTCTAATTATTCGATTAGCGTAATCCTTGGTCAAATTGTAAAAAACAGTTTCAAACTTTTTTAAAATTTTTAATATTTTTTGTTATGATTTTCTTTTTATTAGCCATTTGATGTACATTTTTCTTGCGAGAGGACCCTTAAATCATACTTTTTATAATGTGCACGTTCGGCACTTCGCAGAACATATACAGGGTATGAAAAAGTTTGGCAAGGTTAGTTAAAAACCTAGCAATCCTAATGATCATGTATGTATATTTCAACACTCTGTAGAATTCAATTTTAAAAGTTTTTATCTTTAAGTGGTAATGAATATTTTTTCAAAACGGTTTGTTAATTTTTATTTTTTATGATTTTAACAAATACAGCTGTTAATTTTACTAACATCAGGTAAAACAACAGCCACGTAACAGGCTGCCACCTTTTTAGTTTTAAAAATATCAACTTGAAATTTGAAATGTTTCTATAACTCCATAAAAGAAAAATTCTCTAAAAAAAATTATTAAGTTACTTCTACTTTAACCCCTACTTTTTCATTTTAAATAGGACCCTGAGTATTTAACGGACTATGGTATTCAGCTTAAAATTAGATTTTTAACGATATATCACAAGTTAAGTTTTGCTTTCGAAATGGCGGCTGAACAGCCATGTTTTCAAAATTCAACATTAGCCTGTCGTGGTAAAAATGCAGTGACTTTTTACAAAATACTTGTTTTGAGCAGTCCAGAATAAGCCTAATTATAATTTTTTTAGAACACTGCCATTTAAATATTCTTTGGGAAATAATATATTTTTTGTTTGTTTCACTTTTTTTTACCGAAAGAGCAATTTACTGCAACTTTTTTGATGACATTTTTTATATTTTTTAACATTTATTTTCGTTGTAAAATTGGCTTCTTAAAAATGTATGTGAAAAATTATACAAGGTGTCAATAAAAAATATCAGAGTAAATTGCTAATTCGGTAATTAAAACAAAAAGTGAAAAAAACTGAAAAATTCTATTATTTCTCAAAAGGATGTTTAAGTTGAAGTGTCTAAAAAATTTAAAACTAAGCTTATTTTGAACCGTTTAAAAGAGGTATTTTGTAAAAAGTGAAAATGAAACGTCAAAAAAAGACTGTCAAGCCGCCATTTTGAAAACAAATCTTACCATGTGATATATCGTTGATAAGCTAATTTTAAGCTGAATACGATAATTAATAAAAAATGTACGGGGTTCTATTTAAAATAAGGGTTTTTATAGAAAACTTACCTCTTCTCGAGTTATAGAAAAGTCTTACGTTCAATTTCTTTGATATTTTTAAAACTAAAAAGGTGGCAGCCTGTTAACATGTCTTTTGTGTTACCCGATGTTGGTAACTTTGGCCGTAAAATCAACACCTGTATTTTATAAAATAATAAAGTTAGAGAGGAAAAACGTTAGGAGAAAATACTCGTTATTCCTTAAAACTTAAGTAAAAACTTTTAAATTTAAATTTTTTTTATGCTACAGGTTGTTGAAATATACATACATGATCTTTAGGATTACTAGGTTTTTAACTAATCTTGCCCTATTTTTTTCACACCCTGTATATTTTCTGGATAGTGCAGACCGTGCACATTATAAAAAAAATATGACTTAAGGGCCCTCTAGCAAGAAAATTTTACTTAAAATGGCTAATAAAAAGTTACAGTTATTATGTAGAAAAACTAAATTATTTGACAAAAAAAAATCATTTAAATATTAAAAATTAAAAAAAAGGTTTGATAATGTTTTATACAATTTCACCAAGGATTACGCTAATCTAATAATTGGAACTAAAAAATTGCTTTTGTAGATTTCCGGAACAAATAAAAAGTTGAAAATTTTGCAGAGTCTTGTTTAACACCCTGTATAAATAACTTTTTAGCTTAGGTAAGTTTTACGCCTAACATAGGTTATATGCAATAAAATCTGCTGTAAACCGCACCTCAGTATCTCGTCTCGTTTTAAAAATATTCGAACTTAAAGTTTACCAAAAAATGCAGGTGAACTGTTTTAAATGGCCAGCAGTTTATCTTACTAGGCCGCCATCTTGGATTTACGCCAAAATATTACCAGTTTATTTCTATTTAACACTTGTATCAAAGGGTTCCCAATAAATCAGACCAAAACAGTGTGATATACTTTCTTTTATTACCATCATCAAGCTTTTTTTTTTTGGGAGGTGTGCTCCAATTCAAAGCAAACCTTTTGTTGTTCTAATTAGTATGTGGAGTCATATTTCGGTAATACCTATTTTTAATATATATTTTTGTTATTTCTACACAAGAAACACTCTCTGCAATGTACGAGTTTCAAACTAGCTTTTAAACAGCTAGTTTGAAACTCGTACATTGCAGAGAGTGTTTCTTGTGTAGAAATAATAAAAATATATATAAAAAAATAGGTATTACCGAAATATGACCCCAAAAGGTATGCTTTAAACTGGTGCACACCTCCCAAAAAAAAGAAGCCTGATGATGGTGGTAAACGGCCGCCGAAACGTTGCTGAATAAAAAAAAATCGTAATAAAAGAAAAGTATATCACACTGTTTTGGTCTAATTTATTGGGAACCCTTTGATACCTTGCACAAAAAAGACCGGAAACTATACAATTATATAACACTTGCTTTTTGTGACAAATTTCAGGTAATTTGGATGATTAGTTTTTTAGTGGTAATTTTTTCACAATTTGACAAGGCCGCCAGTTTGCTCCGCCATGTTGCATCAGTACTAAAATGTTACCAGGTCATCCCCATAAGAGGTCTAATTTTTAGCTCTGCCCCAAATTGACAGACTGACAGACCAACCGGAATTGATAAAACTTGTGTTTAGGCAGATACAAACGCTAAAACTTGAAGCTATGTAAAACTTTAGAAGGGATTTTTTTACTATCACAGGTATTTTATTTGGCCGCCGTTTTATTCCGTCATCTTGAATTCGTTCTACAATTTTACCAGGTCATCTCTATCACACTTAATTCTTGCACACAATTTGAAATCAATCTAATAAGTAGTTTTTTCATGGTGATTTTTTAAGCATCTATTTTGTTTCGCCGCCAGTCGATTTCTACGTAATATTTTATTTTTGTACAAAATTTCAAATAAATTGCAAAAGTAGATTTTCAGTAATAGTTTTTTTAACATTTCACAAAGCCCGAATGCTATTATTAGATTTTTATCGAAATGTAACAATTTCATCCTCTTACGACCCTTGATTTTTGACTAATATTTGAAGTCAATCGGATAAACAGCTTTTAAGATATGCTGCGTACAGACACACCCACAGGCCGACGGAATTGAAAAACCATGTTTTTTGGAACCTTAAAACGTGAAGATCCGTAAAAAACAAAAAATGTATTACAATATTTGCATTTTTGAAGACAAAAAATTAAAATTAAAAAACCCGTCTACAATTTACGAAGTATTGTTGATGAAATGTTTCCTATCGTTTTCGACTGAGAGTGTAGGTAAGTTATTTAGTCTTTCTTATATACCATAAAGGCCTAAGAATAATGCACTGTTACATTAAGCCTCCTGGTTCCTTTTTTAGTGACTCAAATTACAGGCGTCGGAATTTCCGTCGACTTTCTCCAAGTATCGAGATGTGCATATGCACTTCAAGATGCCTTTTATAGAGAGTCCATTTTTACTGCCACAGTTGTTCTTGCTTCACTACAACAACTTCTACCATAGACTTTCATCGCACATTGGTGGACTGTATTTATTTTTCGTGTAGGCCAATTTCGAAAAAGACCCTTTAGCTTCTCAACTTGGTAGTGTCAAGTAAATTTTAAGCAGAGAGAGCGGAGATTGAACTCGCACCTCTGGATTACTAGTCCATTGCTCAAAACAATTGCGCTGCCGAGTAAGTGGTAAGCAATTCATTAGAACTTATACATATAAAATACCGTAAAATTATAAATTTACTAATATGGACGGTACCTAATAATACCGATGCCAGATTTGACGTCCAGTCAGAAACGCCTCGTAATAAGAATAGAATTAGAAATAGAATATTTGGCAGGATCAACAATGGTTATGACACTGGTGGGTTTGAATATGTACAGGTTCTAACGAATTGCTTATTGGTAGTACGATAACGCAATTGTTTAGAGCAGTAGACTGGTGATCTAGAGGTGCGGGTTCGATCCCGGCTCGCATCATAACTTTTCCTGTTGATTATAAATATTTCTAAAAATATATTTCACAGTTTAAAAACAAACTGATAAAATACTTCTATCCAGAGTTCTTAAGTCATCTTCAATATTTTGAAAGTGGTAACACAAACATTTCTTTTACTGTGGCTCCGCTGTTTTAGATTTTACCCAATTTTATGACGTCATTACTCAAAACAGGAGCAGGTAATATAGACTTGTCTACGGTCCAAAGTCAACAGTCTTATAATGCCGTATCATAACCAATCACAAACATTATACAATACGTCATATTATATGCCATCCTAATCTGATATACAAATTTTTCCTAAGGTTCATAAAGATACTTCGCTCCTCTCACGGCAGTTAGCGTGGTACCGTCGCCACCCACAACAGCCCGAAGGATAAGGCAAAATTAATTATTCGTTTATTTGGGACAAAAATACACAAAAATTATTATAAATGTATTTTCTTGAATAAATTATAAAAAGAAATGGCAAAACATTATCCAACAACAGAAAAAATGGAAAAAATATCATGACTGCGCTATAAAGTTAATATATTATACATAGGGCGTCCCAGTTTTGATGATATTTTGGAGTATCTCACGTAGGAGTGAAAATAGAGAGTTGTGGTTTCCGCGATTCTGTGCTACTTTTTGTGAAATGAAAGATGAAATAAAAAACATTTTCTTAACTCTCTTTGTTTCTGAGGCAGATGGCGAAATTAAAAATATTGCGTATCTCGGTTATCCTTTAACAAATCGCAAAGCAAAACACTGGCTCATATACGGTTTTGTATGCAAAATCCATTGGCATTATCGGATTTTTATTGTGAGTTGTCAATTTTTAGCTATCAATCAAACTTATGGTTTTTTAAATTGAATACCCTGTATATTTATTCCTTCGTTTGACTAGAAATTTTATAAGCTTTCCAAAAATATATAACAGATGCTATGTATTTTAAATATTAAACGTAACATTCACAATTTTAACAAATGTCCATACCTACGTAATAACATAGGGTGTAGTTTATAATATTAGTAATAGTACGCCTTATGGGCCCCAGTGAACCCTTGTCGGGCTCTTCATCTATGTCTACGTCTAATAGTAGGCCTTGATTTAGTTATATTAGGATTTTACAATTATAGAAATTTTAAAAAAGCTAAATCTAAGTAAGCTATGAGCATTTTTACACACTAGGGAAAAATAAAACTAAACCAAACTTGTAAGATTTCATCCTGATATTTACATAATATATTGGCCTCGATATTAACCCCTTAATTTATTTTTACATTAAAAGAACTGCTGAAAATGGTTGCCATTTTCTCGAACGCAACGTAGGCATACGGTGGTTATCCTTTTCAAAACTTTTAAAATATTTATGGAACGTCCATGCAAGTTTTGAAATGGCGCATTGGTGGCATTGCGTAGTTCATATATTGTCCGATGAGGGGTAAACTTTATTCTGCAAATAGCTCCATAAAAAAATCTAGTACGGACAGGTCGGGAACCGTGGAGGCCATCTAATTGGTCGATTAGTACCGATCCATTTTTGCACAAAATATATTTCAAACAATTCGGCCATTGTGAGCGGGATCACCGTCCTGTTAAAAATGTATCCTGTTGTTCTGCCACCAATGATCCAGAATAGATCTTACCTGCGTAACCCACAACTAAATTAAGTCAATCAATTTCCACGAAAAAGTCCAAGTTGTTGCCTTCAACAAATCCAAAGCATTTGATCAAGTCTGGCATACCGCACTTCTTAACGAACTTCCTTCATAAGGCCTTCCTTCAAAACTTTGTACTTGGATTGCCAGTTTTCTTTCGAATAAAAGTATTTTTGCAATGGTTGACAACCTTTCATCAACTCCCACCAAATCAACTCAGGCGTTCCACAGGGCTTGGTGTTGGTACCTACCCTATTTCTTCTGTACATCAATGATCTACTTTCATCTACCAGCAATCCTTTTCACAGCTATGGTGACGATAGCAGTCTTCATTTCAACATGTTTTCTAGCACCTAGGGACCTCGAAACGTGAAGATCTGAAAAAATCTCGCAGCGTGATTTTATCAAGATTCACTTCTTACGAAGGAAATAAAAGCGTATGAATCCAGTTTTGATGTACCAGAATAAGTTATTTGAGAGTGATCTTTGTGTGAGTCTATCTAGTACAAAATTTCTGTGTTTTCAATTTACTATAATTCTTTTATCTGTGTGCTAATCCTTTAAATTAATATCATTTAAGTTCCTTTTAGTTGGTAGTTTATATCTTACAAAAAAATATGTCTGTAACAAGTGATGTTGCAAGATTAGATAGAGAGAAATCCGATTTGCAATAACACCTTTTTAAACTCCAAAATGACACTTATAATAATATCGTTACAAACGTCAAATAAATAAGATTTAATAAAACTTTTAAGGAATCCTAAATTCCGAAAAGTTGCTAGACAGATGACATCATCGAATATACTCGGAACATAATTCCATTGCAGCTTATTTACCAAATAGCTATATTCCGAATAAAGAATAATTCCTCTTTATAACTACGATAAGTCCCATTTATCGAAATCTACGTTCCGAAAGTTGCTTTAAATCTTGACGTAACGCGATAAATCCCTCCTTAGAAATAGAGTATTGCATAAATCAGATGTTTAGAGGCGCGTCTGCAACTGAATATCTGGAATAATTCCAGTGCATTCAGAGGGCTATAAAACAAAGTGCGAGGAATAAATTACAAAGAAAGTTTTCATTGTATTGTAATAATTGACAAGCTAATAATATATAAGTAATAAGTAATAAGTAGGTAATAAGTTTTTTATGCATATATTTATTTATGCATTAACCATTGATTGATACATGAATATATGATTTAAATAACACTCTCCACCTATTGTCCCACTTTATATAACTTAAGATACATTCAATTGAAAAAATCTCATTTAAAAAAAATGTAGATAAATATTTTTCTAAAATACAAGTGCCATTAAAAGTGGTATGGAACTGTCAAAACAACTGTATCTAAAACTTTTAAGCAGTTCAGAAGTTACGGGAAAAAACATTCTTTTCATAGATATAAATATTTTTTTCTTAAATTAAATTACCTAAAAAACATACCTTGAACTATGAGAATAATACTTAAAACTTTATGACGGTTCAGACATTATAAGGAGAAAAACATTTTTTTGGTAGATGTCAAAAAAAAAATGTAATAATTACGGCAATAGAAGTTATATTTTACTGTCAAATCCGTATTTGAACATTTTAAAAAGTTCAAAAGTTACAGCTGAGAAAATACTGTTTAATAAAAAAACTCTATTAAAAGTTACGTGAAACCATGAAAATTATATTTGTGGTACCTCCTCCAGCACCTGTGGTAGCGAATGTCTTTATGGAAGCCTTTGAAGATGTCCGCTCCACTAAAATCAAAACACGGGTTCAAATATATAGATGATACTTTTGTTGTTTGGCCTCATGGAAGGGTTAGTCGCCTCATATTTCTGGGCCACTTAATCAACAACAGTATAATATTAAGTTCACAATGGAAATTGAAAATTGAATTTATTTGTTCAAAGGAAAGAAAATTATTACACTCTGCGTATAGAAAACCGACACATATAAATAGATACTTAAATGCAAAGTCCCATCTTCATCCCGCAGAAAAGAAATCAGTTAATAACTCACTAGTATTTAGAGCCATTTCGATTTCTGATCGAGATTCTCAAGAACATCGGAAACATCGAAACTGACCGAAGTTCTGAGAGGAAATGGCTATTGCGCTGAAGATATTATGCGTTCAGTTAAAAGATTAGTTAGGTGGTGTTGTTCTTCCCTATATACATAGCACTACAGACAAAATAGGACGAATATTTTGGCGGTCCAATAAACGTACCGGGTGTACAACTAAGAAACCGTTTATCCCACGATGTTGGAAAAATGTTTCTTATAGTAAACGTGGCCAAGAGAAAAAGCTGATATGCTCTGAAATTCACCAGGTGAAGGTATATCAAAATTAACTTTATATTAACCTCTGCTAAATTGCGAATATTTCTTATTTAAGGTTTTTTCTCTAGCTGTTTAAATAAAGGGTGGGGGAAAGGGCAATTGTTTATTTTTTAAAACGGACACAACTTAAGTAATAACTAACGGATCTTGACGATTTTGGCCTTGTTGAAAAGGGAATTTATTAGGCTTTCAAATGATGAATGAGTTATATTATTTGAAGTTTCGTTTCGGTCGCCAGATGGCGCTTTCGGGCAACTTCTTAAATTTAAGTGTTACGGAGTACAAAAAAAAAACAAGAAGATCGCGCAAACTGCAAGTTGATACCTTTTTTATTTACGGAGATATAAGCAAAAGAAAATATTACTTGACACTCTTATAAGAAACTTAAGCATATCTAAACGAATTTTTACGTAGTATCTAATGATCAATTTTTAACGCTAATCTTACTCCTATACTTCAAATATTTTAAGTATTCTTCAACTTTTTTAATTCATTTTTAGAGAATGTACCTCAAATGCGTTACTATTCAATTATGCGACGTGGTAAAAGAGTAGTAGATTTTGGAAAACATTAAGTGGAAGCGTCAAAATAAAACACTATCACAATATGTCAGCGATTGTCAAATTATTATTAAGTTTAGTGTTTGTAGTAAGTGTGTACTATGAAAGTAAAATGCCTATTTCTAATGAAGAAGGGTATGATATGCTATCATTGCAGCAAGAATATATGCTACTAGATACTCCTGTAGACGATATGAGTGAGCAAAGGGTTTTTACACGATTAGCAAGTCGTCTTCGTGATACTGGTAGTTTTCATCGCCCCCTTCATCGAAGGCAAAGAAGAGGCCAAATAGCCAAATTAAAAACAGAAGTAATCGGGATAAATCTAGCCCCAGAAAATATTAGAAGTCATGAATCTATATATTCGTTTTTTTCGAACACAAAACCGGTAAATTTATTTTTTCATATAAAATATTTTTTCCACTACACGCACTAAAAATTCAAATGTTTATATTTATTTCCATAACGCTATTCTTAAAAAAAAGCGACAAAATAGAGGGCTGATTTTTTTTCAAACCTGCATAAACGATATCAACATTCATATAAGATTAATCTACAGAAGTGAAATGACTCCTTTTTATAGTATAAAATGGTAAAGGTTAGTAAAAAAAACTTTTATTTTTTTCAATAAAGGTAAAATTATTATGTATTTTACATATATAATAAATTTTCCAACTTGAGAAAAACTATTGAAGTAAAAAAATTGAAAAGTATACTATGCTTAACAAAACACATTTTCTATCTTGACTCGTGACAAAACTGTTCAATCTTTAATTCTTGGGAAACAGTGATCCAATCATTTATTTTTTAATTTTCAGGCTGCATCCATACCATATGGTATTTAACGTCTCAAGACTACGATCAGAGGCTGGATCATTGTCACTGGCTTCTTGGTATGACAGATAAGGATCCCCAGATCCTTTGAAGAATTTTGTGGACCGATGAAGCCACGTTTCCTTCCGATGGTGGGGTAAATTTTTTCATTTCTCTGTCAATGTCAGACAGTTCCATGACGATCGGTAGAAGTAGTTTATTCCCCTGCCCCCCTCGTTGCCCAGATTTAACTTGTCTGAATTTTTATTTGTGGGGACCACTAAAGGACATGGTATTTAATATCAGACCAACAACCGAGGGAGAACCTTATCAACCGAATTCAAAACGCTATCGAAATTATTTCTGCGATGGAAATAGAAGCAGCAGTTCAATCCAACGTAAAGAGGCTCCGTTTATGCATTCAAATTAAGGGTGGCACTTTGAGCAGTACACTCGACACTAATTATTGGTTAGCATAATACTTTTGATCAGTTTTCGCTATTTGTTTTATAACCTTTTCCGCTTCATATTGTTTCTCAGAAAAATTCATTGTTATATTTTCATTTGTTAGTTTTTTGCAAATAGTTATTCTGGTTGCTCCGTTAGTTATTTAATGGCAAAATGAAAAAATAATATCTTGTGTTAATCTACACTTTTTTAATGGGTCTTTTAACAACCTGCTCCGAAATTAAACTGAAAAATTATAATTATCTGCATATCTACTTAAAAAAAAACATATCAACTTGCTTTTTGCGCCGTTTTCTGCTGCACTGGTCTATAATAAATATATCAATTCATTTGAAATTTTTAAGAAAACACGTTAAATTTAAGAAATTGCCAGAAAGCGCCATCTGGCGATCGGAACGAAACTTAAAATAATGTAATTCATACGTTATGTGTAAACCTAATAAATGCTCTTTTCAACAAGACCAAAATCATCAAGATTCGTTAATTATTACTTAAGTTATATCCGTTTTAAAAAACAAATATTTGCCCTTTCCCCCACTCTTTATTTGAACAGCTAGAGAAAAAACCCTTAATAAATATTATTCGTAATTTAGCAGAGATTATATTAATCAATTTTGATATACCTTCACTGGGTGAATTTCTGAGAAAATCTGCCTCCTCTAATTGACTACGCGTATTACGCCCTCTTGCGGCCGACTTGGAAACTTAAAAATAATATCCAGCGTTCTTGGCCACTTTAAACGGTTTCCGAGATACAGCCGGCCTCCTTCCTTAGTTGTACACCCGGTACAATCTTCAATATTCATAAAATGATTGAACAATTCTTGCGATCCCCGTAAGATATTGTACCTTTTCAAACAGAAAGAGTACATAAAATTCATTGCTCCTGTCGAGAAGTGTATGTAGGAGAAACAGAATGCTAAATATCAATTAGACATGAAGAACGTTCTGTTTGCTGTAGCTGAACACTAGCATACCACTGGCCATGGTATAAATGTAAAGGAAACCAAGGTTTTAGCATCGATTGCAAGATTTTATAAACGAAAAATAGAGAATCTATTGAAATTTTTAAACATACAAAAATTTTAATAGAGATACGTGTTACGGTCTATATCACACGTGGAAACCGATCTTAGCACAGGGCCACGGTGCGGCGAGCACAAGTTATAAAATCCCGCCTAAATCTCTCCGAGCTCATTCAGTGTTCAGATCTCGTGAAGTAGATCCCTAAAGATGCCTCGTTTAATCGATGGTGAAACGTCGGATATTAGTTCCAAGTTGACACGGTCTAATCCCAAGAATCATAACTGCTTAGTTCACTAAAACCGTTTAAGCTTCCATTCTATATTACCATATTTAAAAAGTTTGGACAGTTCAAAATTTAGAGGAAAAAAATAGTTTTTTTCGGCAGCTGTCAAAATTAATTTTTTTATAAATTATGCCACCAAAAGTTACACGAAACTGGGAAAACTGCCAAAATATTTTTTTCATGCCGCTTGAAAATTGAGTTTTTTGACCTTCTGAAGTCCTGCGACTGCCAAATGGCTACACTTGGAACAAAATAAACTCTTTTTTCCTATGTTAGCATATAATTAGCTATCTCATGACATCAATTCCAAATTTGAGAGAAAGTGTAAAATTTCAACACTTTCTATCAAGTTTCAAAATGATCAGGGAAATACAAAAATGTAATAGTGTATAGGAGATATCATTTATAAAATGGATTTTCTCATTGCTTTTGGGTAGAAGCGGCAACACCGAGCAATTAAAAATAAGTTCTGGTACCCAACAAGTAAGAAAAATACGTGGCTTGCGTAGGAAGTCTTCCCCCGTTTTCAGCAACAAGAAAATTGTTAAATACGTTCGGTTTTATTTGTTGCATTTTGAGGTCTTTTAATTCTGTATTTAACAAATGTAACAAGTGGTATTAAAATTATCTGAACAAGATGCTACACAGTTATCTTTATTTAACAATATTAACGCACTTTCTTTAATTTTGCGTTTTTTGGAATATGGTTCTTTTGCCAAATACTGAAAGTTACTTTTATGAATGTTGTTATCCACTCATGGAAATTTGAAACGACAAAATTTTAGTAATATTTGTAATACGATAATTTCTGAGTCCTTCAAGCGATTTAAACAAACTTTTTTTTTGTTTTAAAGGTACATTATTAGACTTTATTCTTGAGCAGAATGTTTGATATAAAACACAATTATCGTCAATATGCAGGCTGATTCAAACACACGTGTTTTTTACCCAAAATTTAACTACATTTCTGAGTTAAACAGCAAATCAAAAATTATACTTATGATTTCAAATGATTTTTGTTTTTGCTTTAAAACGTGCTTTTTGAAAATCTTTGCTAACTTGTTCACAATTGTATGATTTTTTGCTGTAAATTTTCAAAATAAGTAAAGGATGCTTTGAAACAAAAACGCATCGACTAGTCTGTCACTCACAATATCCGATAGTTTAATCGAGGTTTCGTTTTGTAAGTTTGTTACTCAAAAAAGCTTTGAAATATTGTCAAAATGATCAGATATAATACGAACGAACTTATGCGAGGAATCGGTTTGCTAGAAAGTGACCTATCACAAAGAATTGTGGCTGAAAGGTTGCATATTAAACAAAGTGCTTTATCAAGAGCACAGGGCAGATATCAAAGTACTTGTTCAGTGCAATAAAACTGTGAAGGAGGTGCTGTGAAAAAAGCAACACCTAGGACAGCCAGATACACTGTACGTTAAGCTCTTTAAACTCATGTCCAGGTAACACAAAATGTAACCATTTCTACAAAAACCATTCGAAATCGGTTACATGAAGCTTATTTAAATTCCCGACGGACCTATAGGTGTCCTCAGTTATTAGGAGAACACAGACGGTATCATTTGATTTTTCCCGAAGAACATGTTAACTGTGATATACTCGAATGGATACATTGTTTATTTGCGGATGAATCAAAGGTCAGGCTTCATCCTGACATCAATCGGATTCCTGTATAGCGTCGAACAGGTGAGAGATACCAAGAAAACCGTTCCTTAGATCGAATTCCGTTTAGAGGTGGTTCTTTAACAGTGTGGGGAGAAATATTTACAGGCGGTCGAACAGAATTAACAGTTCTTATTAATCGCTCTGTAAACGCATTTCGTTATTTAGAGATTTTGGAAAATAATATACCGCAGGTAGCTGACAGATTGGGCCGGATTGTAATCCAATCGAACACATATGGGATGCTTTAAAGCGGCGTTTGTATGCTTGAGCAATACCTCCTAGAATTAGTGATGAATTGGTTGAGGCAATTTATGAAGAATGGCATTTAATTCCTCAAGGGTTAATAGACAATGTTATATCAAGTATGTCCAGATGATGTCGGGAGGTTATAAAAGTTCGCAGAAGACTCACTCGATACTAGTACCTCTAGGACCTACTTGTCTATAGATTTTTCTTTAACTTTCGGTTTTAAAAATAGTGTTTTAGTTAAGTTTAATTTTGCTAATAAATGCGTTTTAATGGTAAACATTGCTGTATCACTTTTTCACTAATATGAAAGTATCATAAATCAAGAGGTCTACAAAAACCTTGATAATTCAAAAACGGGATAGGTTGGCAAATATTTTTGAAAAGTAAGTTTTAAAGGAAATTTAGGGCTATCATTTGACATGATAAGCGTAGTTTTGGGATTTGCTAGTTAAGTCAGAAATGTAGTTAAAGTCTGGGTAAAAAACACGTTTGTTAGAATCACCTTGTATATTGACATTAATTGCGTTTTATGTTACACATCCTGCCCAAGAATTAAGTCTAATAATGTAACTTTAAAACAAAAAAAACTTTATTTATATCGCTTGTAGGAATCAGAAAGATCGTATTACAAATATTACTAAAATTTTATCTGAGTCGCTTCAAATTTTCATGAGTGTATTCTTATTTTTATTAGGTTATGTGGGGAAATATCGATATTCTTTTCCTAAATCGAGAATCCACCACAATATCCTAATTATTAATTTTATTCTTATTATATAAGTAGTTATAGTTTTTTTTAATAGAGTTTCATTATGAGAGAGATTCCAGGGTGCATCTTAACACTCCGGAATATGATTCGGCACCCGGGCAAATTTGATTTGTCGATTCGCAATGTGTCGCTAACTTACGCAAAGAGCCGAAATCCATATCGGAATGTTGAATAGTGCTGAAACGCAGGTCGGAATGTTATAACATCTATGGCATTTATTTTAGTCATTTTTGTGAAGTTAGAATCGTTTATTTTGTTTTAATGTGTCACGTCTAATTAAATATGGACAAAAAACTAATAGAGATTTCAGATATCCTGTATAGGGGAAATTTAAAAATTAAAAATAGGTATAACAGTGGTAAGTGAATATGAAAAGGAGTCTTCCATGTCGGGGCGATATAAGTGCGGTCTTAAAAATTCTTCTCGATTTGTATATAGGTAAGTTACACTTTTCTGTAGATATTTTTGGATATGCCTATTTGCAGGAATACCTGCGAATACTTAGTACCGTTTTATCTGTAGAAAAGGTACCTGCGAATAAGAAATATCGCTTTGTTTGTGAATACCTGCGAATAAAACTAAAGTTATTATCCGTAGAAATGTCTATATAAGTAATAAAATAGATGTAATTCAAAAGACAATACTATATTAGGGTATTATTATTATTATTTTGTTTTTCTTTATACAGGGTGTTGCGTTTTTCATGGGCTAATATAAACTTTCCTATTTCAAGTAGGACCGCGTTTTGGATTAGGTGCTACAGAGGTACGTATCTTAAAACAGTCCACATCTACTTTATATCTAATAATAATTTTATATTTCATAAATTAAAAAAAAAGCGGGAGCTGTACACTGAGGAAGGCATCACACTTGAATATCAAGAGGACCCTTACTGTATATTAATTGTAACTAAACTTGCAAAAAGCTCATAATCTAGATTTTGCAAAAGATATGGTGTTTGACAGCACTACCTCTTGTGATGTGGTTGGTCATTTGGTTACATTTATTTTAACTCCCTGTGCGGTTGGAGCTGTGCCTCTCGCTATTTTAATTATAAAAGGCAGTCGGAAGAGGACTATAAAGCTGGATTTACGTTATTAAAAAAAAGTGTGCAAAATACCTTTAGTGATCAAGGTTAACAGATGACAGTGACGCCGAAAAAAATGCTATTAAATATGTTTGGTCAAAATCTTTTTGCAGCTGTATGGCGTTCGATATTTGAGAAAAAACACAACATAGACTCAAATAATAGTCTAACGCTTTATAATGCCTTTAGAGACATGTTAGTTGCAGAAAAAATCCAGAAAGCAACTGATTTTTTTTATTGGAATAGGAATATATCCCACAAATATTTGTCAAACAATGCAACTGAGTTGGTCAAAGGTGAAATTAATGTTGAGTCAAAAATTGAAGTAGTTAAAAAGTATCCACAATGTATTTCGTATGTAAGAAATTACTAGGAGAGAAAGGAAGACCAGACAAACAACTTCTGTGAGGTAAGCATTCGATCGTTTAAAGATATTGTTTTGTCACGTAACAAAGCATACAATGCAATAGCCTTAATTGATTTTGCTGTTACTTGTCTAGAACAATTATCAAAAAAGAACAAGAAAGATTATTATTAAAATGTCTATTAAATTAAAATTCTGAGATTAACAAACAAGAGTGGTTTATTTAAAAACTTTGGCTTTTTAATGTTTCATTTATTAGAGAGTTACTCTACATATGTTTCGGCTTTTTAGGCCTTTCTCAAGAGATGCTTCAGTGAATACTAAACTAAAAATGACCTATATCTAATGGTGTGCATAATGCAATTTAGTTTTATTACCTATCTATTTAAAATCGCATTTTTTACATTTATATTATAGGTACTTAGAAGGCTGTCTATTATTGGGGTAATTTGGAAATTTTGTTGGTCATTCGTTGTGAGTGAATTCCTTGATAAAGATTTTTTAATTTCAAATTGTTCTAAAAGATCCAAACGTTTACCTTTATTTTCTTGATGTAATAACATAACATTATCGGTGTCAATAAAATGGTTGTTTTCTATGCAATGAGCAGATAATCCTGAATTTTTAACATTATATAAAATAGAGTTACGGTGTTCTTTTACTCCTGTTTGGATATTTCTACCCGTTTGCCCAATATAGACAGCTTCACAGTCCTTACATTTAACTTTGTACACACCTGCTTTATTAGACTGACAAATTTTTTTCTTATTATTTATTAAAACACTACCTAAATTTAGTTTATTTACATAATTTGTGTTGCGAGTTACGTTGTGGTCGAAGAAAACACCCTTTTTAAAAAACGTCAAATTTTTAATAAAAGGTAAAATACAAGATTCAAGATCAAGAGCAGACTAACAAGTGATTCAATCACCGTCCTTTGCTTATATTTATAAGATTTCCTTATCTGTAATTGAATTTGTCACATTCAGCAATATGGGGAACGTAACTCCCCCATCCCTTAATGGGCATATAAACTGGAAGTTTTTATGACCTAATTATTTTAAAATAATTAATTAAATTATTATATTATTTATTTGGTCAGTATTTCTTAGTTTATTAAGTTTTAACTTAGGCCATAAATACTTGTACAAAATATACAATATTATAATTATTAAAATTACATATAGTAAAATTGTCCATAAACTTGTCTTATGATAATATACAGTGTCGGTTAAAAGTTTAGAGGTTTCAATTTTTTGTTTATTTATTTCGTTTTGTAGATCATCAAATTTTTCCAAGTTTATAGAATTTGTTTTCAAAAATCTTATATTATTATAAATAGTTCGGTTTGTAAAATTGAGTTTAATATTAGGCAATGGCACATTTAAATATTCGTTTTTTGAGTTTTTATAACTTTTAAGTATTATATTATTTATCTTAAGACTACATATAGGACTTAATTCAATTAAATAAGTTCCGTTTAGTAAAATAGTATTTTGGGTGTTTTTACAAGTTTCCATTGCTGTAATATCTTTATTTGTTATTACAACCCATTTTCCTTCGTCTATATTTTGAATTTCTAGGCTGTCTATTTTTACAGGAATTTGCTTACAATTCGTGATATTATGATAATATTTTAATAGCTGCATTTCGCAGGGTAATGTTTGAAATATATTTTCAGAATGTATATGACTGCATAAAAATTCATTTTCTGTGACTTTTTTGCATGGATCATTCGAGTATCCAAAATTCTTATCATTAATTATAAGATAATTAAAGTTGGGTATTATTATTTTGTAATATTCGCCATTAGGTGTGGGTATAGGAAACAAATGGAATAAGGTATACTCTTTCTTTTCGACTAAAGGAATTTCTATAATAAAAGTAACTTCGCTATTTATTACGTAACCTTTTATATCTAGGATTGTCTCATATTTTAGGACATTTTCTAAGTTTGGTTCAAATGGCAATTTTTCTGAATTTAAGTATTTTTTAATCATTTTTATTTCTGATAGCAGTTCTTTAGGTTGAATTATAGTATTATGAAAATTATTTAGTTTTGCAAATGATATAGCGATTTCTATATTCGCTAATGTGTCAAAAATATTTTAATATAGCATATATATTTGTGTTAAGATCATTTGAGTTCGGTAATAGTCGAAATCAGATATTTCTTGTAGTTCGATTTTGGTTAGTGTTTGTATAGTCTGATTTACTCGAAATTCTAGAATATTTTGGTTATGGGATATATTTTGTGATATTTCTTGAAAACCTTTTATAGAATTACTGAGTAAGGTCATTTGTTTGTCCATTGACAACTTGATGTTATTTTGATTTTGTTTTAGAATATTTATTTCATTATTTATTAAAATTGCATCGTTGTCGTCTAGATTGCCTGTTATACTTTTAATTATACTTCCTAGTCCGTCAATTAGCCCACGTTTCTGCCTACTTTGTTTAGGGGTAGTATTTCATTTATTTGGCGTAATATTTTTTGTTTTTGGTTATCAATAATTATATAGGAATTATAGTATTCCGTATTATAGTCAGTTTTATTTTTCAAATGTAATTTTAACATATTATATTTTAAACTCAAGGATTTATATTCCTCAATTATACCTTTTATATTAAACACTTGAACAAATGTCCAGTGATTAATTGTCTTCTGGGCGTGTCCTAGTTTGTAGGGTAAGATGCCAGGGTTCAGATTTAAGTCGTGGTATTTTGGTCTGTCTCCTCGTGTGTAGGACCATCTGTAACAAGAGGTCTTTTTAGTTCTTTTATGTGTATAATTTCTGTCTTTTTTGGGTTTTTGATATTTTCAATTTTTACACGATTATGTTCAAGGATTTCTTTTATTATAAAGGGGCCACTAAATTTGGCTTGATTTTTATTTCTAGGGGACAGTTTTTTATACACCTTTTGATTAAGTTTAAATTCATAGGGTTTGTCACCTTTAGGGTTAGTTTTTTCTAGCAGTATTTCTTTCTGTGTTTCGCTTTTCTCTGTGACAGTATTGTAAATGGCGTCTACTTTTTCTTTATGGGATAGTACATAGTCTGAGTAGAATGTTGTTGATATTAAGTCTAAAGGATCACGTGAGTTTGTGTGTCCTAAAATTAATTCATGGGGTGTATATTTGGTTGTACTATGTATCGAGCTATTATATGCTATAATTGCATACGGTAATAGTTCGGGAATTGGTTTATTTTTGTCTTTATCTTTTAGGATTCTTAAATGTTCGATTAATGTAGAGTGATATCTTTCTATAGGGCCATTTGACTCATGGTGTCCTGGGGTTGTAAAGTGAATATTTATTTTTTGGGCTTTTAATAATTCCTTTACTAATTCGTTATTAAATTCAGAGCCATTATCACTAACAATTGTTTCTGGGCATCCAAAGAATGAAAAATAATTTATAAGTTTGTCACATACTGACTTAGCATTTTTATCGTATACATAGGCTTGTCCGTATTTTGAAAATTTGTCAAATATTGTAAGGCAATTATGTTTTTCAAAAATAAATGTGTCTAAATGAATTATTTGAAAAGGTTTAGAAGGTGTTTCGGTTTTTACTAAAGGCACATACGATTTTTGTCTGCTATATTTTAGGGTTTGACATGTAACACAGTCATTTATAAATTGAGTGATTTCTTGTTTCATTTTACCCCAATAGTAGTTTTGTTTTAGTCTATCATAGGTTTCTGAAATTCCCCTGTGATTAGTTTTACTTTGATGTTGATGGGTCATCAATAAAATTTTTTCATCCTGTTCTTTAATTTTATTGACTAGTTTTGTGCATCGTATTATTTTTGGTTTCTTAAAATTTTGTATATATATATTTGTAAAAATTGGGATAAGTTCTTCATTATAAAAATATATATAACATGTTTTTTTATTATTCATGTAATCGCGAATAAATTCTTTAATGATACCAGGGTTTTCCGGTATTTCTACATTATTAATGTAATTCCTTTCGAATGTTTCGAAATCCACTTTTATTTTGTGATGAGGCGATTTCTTTATTAAATATTGCAAAGGCTTATTGTTAATTATTTCGTCTAAGATATTTAATCCGGGGTTTTCTGTCTCATTTTGATTACTATGCACAGTATTGTCAGAAGTAATTAAAGCTGGTTGAATTTGAATGTCAGATAAAATGTTTATTCTTTGTTCATTGTTCGCTTGACCTACGGAAATTGAGGGTAATTCGTTATCTAAGTTTCGAACTTGATCTGAGTCAGGGTTATCTCTACTTGAGCTTGCAACTTGAGAGTCAAGGTTTTGTGTCACGGTTATATTTTCCGAAAGATTACGCAAGTATTCAACTATATCGTTGTCAGCGTCTCCGGGATTATTTAATACGGAATCATTTTCGTATAGATTTAACTGAATTCTCGATAAGGCGTCACAATTACTATTCAAAATGCCTTTCTTATAGATAATCTTAAAGTCATATTCATCTAGACGTAATCTCCATCTAGTTAATTTCGAATTTACATCTTTTTGATTAAATAACCATACTAAAGGTCTATGGTCAACATATACATAAAATTGTCGTCCGAATAAATAAGGGCGAAAATATTTACAGGCCCAGACTACGGCTAAAAGTTCCTTTTCTGTTGTTGAGTATCTAGTCTCGGTTTCATTTAATGTACGCGATGCGTAAGCTACCGGTTTATCATTAGGTAATGTTCCTTGAGATAGGATTGCTCCTAAAGCATAGTTACTCGCGTCTGTAGTTAATATAAATGGTTTTGTAAAGTCAGGGTATTGCAATATTGGCGAATTTATTAACAGGCTTTTACAATGTTCGAACGCATTTATAAATTCAGGCGTGTGCTCTACTTTAGAGTTCTTTTTTAGACATTTCGTCATTGGTTTTGTTATTTTAGCAAAGTCTTCTATAAAGCGTCTGTAGTACCCAATAAGGCCCAAGAAGGATTTTATTTCCTTTTGAGTTTTAGGTATAGGAAAATTTTTTACAGCTGATATTTTTTCAGGATTTGGTTTAATTCCGTTTGGTGTTACGATATGTCCTAAATATTGTACTTCTTTTTTCAAAAATTCAGATTTGTCTAGTTGTATTTTAAAGTTTGCTTCGCGTAGTCTTATAAATATTTTTCTTAGCTTTAAAATGTGTTCGTCTAGACTCGTACTGAAGACAATTATGTCGTCTAGATATACAAAGCATATTTCGTCCTGTAGACCTCTTAATATGTTGTTCATAACGCGTTGAAATGTTGCGGGGGCGTTCTTTAAACCGAAGGGCATTCTTAAAAATTCATAATGACCAAAGTCTGTACTAAATGCTGTTTTGGGAATGTCCTCTTTACATACTTCGATTTGATGAAAACCGTTAGCAAGGTCTAACGTAGAAAAATATTGTGCTTTCCCTAGTTTATCTAATATTTCGGTAATATTAGGCAACGGAAATTTGTCTGCAACACTTACATCATTGATACGACGTAGATCGCAAACCATGCGATATTTCGGCTTTCCTGAAGCGTCAAGCTTTTTTGGAACTATCCATATTGGTGATGAGTAAGGAGAATTTGATTCTCTTATTATATTTTGATCTAGAAGCTTCGAAATTTGATCTTTTACTTCTTTTTTATAAATTTCAGGGTATCTATAACTTTTAGTATAGATAGGAGTGTCTGTTGTTAATTTTATTTGATGTTTTATTGCGTTTGTAAAAGTTAAAGGTATCCTTCACAATAAAAAACGTCTCTAAATTCAAAACAAAGTTTACGTATTTTTTGTTTTTCTTCATAATTACAATGGTCTAACCTTAAATTTTTTAAATTAGCTTTAAGTTGGTTATCTAGATCTCTATCAGATTTTTGTTCATTTGAATTATAATCGACGAAGTTAAGTTCATTCACATTTAATTTTTCTACTTCTAGAGGTTCAAGAAATTGGATTTTAATTGGGTTTTCTGTTGGATTTAGTATAGTTGTATAAGTAAGGTTATTTTTTATTTCTACTAAACATTCAGGAATTTCTACATTTCCGTATTTTTGGTAAGAAATTATGCCTGTTCCTTCTGTGATATTCACAGGTATTTCTATTTTTTGTATACATCTTGGTGAAATTATATAAGTAAATTTTTTTTTAATAATTTCAGGCGAAAGTTGTTTTTCATTTTTTCCTAAATAGCGTATTGGTATTTCTGTATGCGGCGATTGTAAAGTTCGTATATTGAAATCTAAATTAGCGTTAAGTTGGATAATAAGATCTAGGCCTATTAATCCATCAAATTTGTTTGAAAAATTAAATAAATAAAATGTATGGTTGCCTTGCGTTTTAAACGTCTGAAATAATGGAATTATTGCTATTTCATTGTGGAAAGATGTAGCATGCGCTGTTTGAACTTGAAATATTTCTCTTTTTATATTTTCGGGAAAATATCTATAGGCAATTTCTGGTTTTATAAAACTTCGAGTACTTCCAGTATCTAGTAGAAAATTTGCGTCTAATTCGGGTATATGAATATATGGTAATTCGGCTGTGTAGTTATTCAAAAATATTACCTCGTATTGTTGTTCGGGCTCGTTCCCGTAAAATTTACATTATTAGTATTTTCTGGGAAATATTCTGGTTCGTGAGTTTGTTCTTGGTATATGTTTGTGTAACTTGGTTCATATGTATTCATATAACTTTGTTCATAAAATGGATTTTCGAAATTTGGTGTTTCTTGATTATCAGCATAATCAAAGTTTTCAAAAATTGGGAAATTAACATTTGTATTTTCATGATTAACAGTATAATCATATTGAGTATTATTTTGTGGGTTTTGTTCCGAAACTTCTTGATTGTAAAGTTGTTCGGTAATTACCTTTTTATTTTGTATATTATTATTTAAAATTGTGTTTCCAGAACTTGTGTCCATAGGTTCTATTTGTCTTGTTCTTATAGAATTTTGTGCAAAATTGGTGTTAGGTCTCATAAAGGGTCTTTGTTGGTAAAAATTGGGTCTTTGAAAATTTTGTTGAAAATTATTAGGTCTTATATTTGAATTTGAATTAAAGTTATTCGCATTTCTTCCAAAATAATTTGGAGTATTATTTACAGCATTACCGTTTATGTTATTTTGGAATTTTGGAAAATTCGGATTTATTGCATTGGGAAAATTATGTGAATAATTAGGGTTAAAATTAGGTGTATAATTTGGACTAAAATTATATAAATAAGGTGGTTTATACATTGGTGGCGATTTTTGGTTTTTATTTTGCGAATTTGTTGTACTCATTGGCACAGGTCTATTTTGTGGTATTTGTGAATTTTTAAAGTAAATAAAATTTTCTTCCTCTCGCACAAATGCCATAGCTTCTTCTAAAGCTGTTGGATTTTTTAGTCGAATAACTAATTGCATATTATAAGGTAACCCTCGTATAAATGTTTTTAGAGCAAATTCATCGTAATGGTTAATTTTTATTAATTTGGTTGCGGGATCTTCATTTGTTCCATTTAATTTTGCAGATAATAGGCTTCTAGAATCTTGGATTCTCATGCCGAAATTAATAGGGTGTTCGTTTTTAAAAGGTTTTAGATTAATTAAATCTTGTATAAGACAATCGATTGATCTTTGATCAACGAAGGTACTTATAAGGGCTTGTTTTACTAGAGCCCAAGTATTTAATTCTGTTCGAGATACAATAAGTTCGGCGGCCCTATGTGTAAGTTTACTTAATATGGTGTCAAATAAGCAAATATTTATTGGGTCATTTAAATTAGCCGTGTTTTGAAAAGCTTTTAAAAGGTTTTCGGAGGCTGTTACAAATCTCTGTAAAAGTTTTGGATTCCCGTCAAAATTTGGAATGTTATCAGCTTGGTAACGTAAAAGAGTATAATTAGTTGTCATTATTTTATTTTTATTGTTAGTTGAACCAGATTGAATTGATAAATCGTTTAGAGAATTAATTAGATCGTCTAGGTTTACTTCCTTAAAGAGCTCAATTTTGATAAAATATATATAGGTATACTTTTTTAAAAATATAAAATGGTTAAAATAAACTATATTTCCAAAAATAAGTTTCAAATTTACGTTTTGAATTATTTATATCAAAAATTATTACTTATTTTTGCAAATAGAGAAAAAAAAAAAAAAAAAAAATGCTAATATTAAAATGTTTGCAATGACTTACAATACTAGAAGAAAAATTAGCTTCATGGGCTTCTTTTTTCTTTTTTTTTTCTTAGCTTAGGTCCTTACTGCTAGGCTGGTTTGGCGATTTTTGTCCTCCCCAGTGTGGTTTGCCTCTGGATCGGCGATTTTTGTCCTCCCCAGTGGTGGTTAGGCTGCTGGTTTGGAGATGTTTGTCCTCCCCAGTAATGCCTTGTGTGACTTGCTAGCTGTCCTGTTCTTATTCCTCGCCGGTTCCCCAAAGTTGGTCCCGTGAAGTCGCCTTAGATCGGCACTGTCTACTTCTTATGAGCTCCAATTTTTCTCAGGGCTTCTTTGATTCGAGCACTCCCTCGAAGTCACCTTAGATCGGTACTATTTACTTTTTAGGACTCGAACCGTCGAAATACGTAGATTTTCTAGTGAATAAATTTTTTGAAAAAACCGTGTTTTTTGCACGTTTCATTATCCGTACGACTGCGCCAGTTACGTTGTGGTCGAAGAAAACACCCTTTTTAAAAAACGTCAAATTTTTATTAAAAGGTAAAATACAAGATTCAAGATCAAGAGCAGACTAACAAGTGATTCAATCACCGTCCTTTGCTTATATTTATAAGATTTCCTTATCTGTAATTGAATTTGTCACATTCAGCAATATGGGGAACGTAACTTGCGACCTAATCTATTAAGCTTATTTGATATTTTGTCACTATAATTGGGAATATAATTAAATATAATTAAATTATATTCCCAATTATAGTGACAAAATATCAAATAAGCTTAATAGATTAGGTCGCAACACAAATTCTGTAAATAAACTAAATTTAGGTAGTGTTTTAATAAATAATAAGGAAAAATTTGTCAGTCTAATAAAGCAGGTGTGTACAAAGTTAAATGTAAGGACTGTGAAGCTGTCTATATTGGGCAAACGGGTAGAAATATCCAAACAGGAGTAAAAGAACACCGTAACTCTATTTTATATAATGTTAAAAATTCAGGATTATCTGCTCATTGCATAGAAAACAACCATTTTATTGACACCGATAATGTTATGTTATTACATCAAGAAAATAAAGGTAAACGTTTGGATCTTTTAGAACAATTTGAAATTAAAAAATCTTTTTCAAGGAATTCACTCACAACGAATGACAAACAAAATTTCCAAATTACCCCAAGAATAGACAGCCTTCTAAGTACCTATAATATAAACGTAAAAAATCCTATTTTAAATAGATAGGCAATAAAACTAAATTGCATTATGCAGACCATTAGATATAGCTCATTTTTAGTTTAGTATTCACTGAAGCATCTCTTGAGAAAAGCCTAAAAAGCCGAAACATATGTAGAGTAACTCCTAATAAATGAAACATTAAAAAGCCCAAGTTTTTAAATAAACCACTATTTAAAAATGTTTCACAAGGAACCAACAGCAAATTCGATTGATTTTATTAACAAACAAGATATTGTATATATTAATGAAAAAATTTACAAAGTTCTTAGTATGACCAAAGAAACCGAATTCTATTACGTTGATGGAAATGTTGGAGCTTGTACTTGTGTCAATGGAAAACTTGGTCGATTTTGCAAACATCAGGCAGCTGTTTATTTTTATTTCGATGAAACATCAGTTAACGCTCCTCCAATTACTGTAGAATCACGATACTCAATGGCGAAATTAGCATTTGGGGAAAAAGTTCAGCCCATTTCATTTTATATGCCATTAGTGACTTTAGACACTCACAATACCAAAAGCGAAAACAATGAAATATGCTCCCATGTAAATGGGAGATTAAAAAATATTAAAACTCAAACCTCCTGGGAATCATTTCCAAATACTGCGGGAAGTTCAATATCAATCCGTCACAGAACAAATATGGACATTAGAGGACAGCCTACTACAGTTAGTCGACGCAAAATAGGAACTACTAAAGGTTGTAAAAGGCTTCCAAGCGGTAGGCCACCAAAAAAAGAGCCAATGCCAAAAAAACGAAAACGCTATTTGGGAGCGTAGAAAAAAATTAGCCTAATAACAAATCTAATCGACCATCCCATTAACAAAAGCTTGAGTTTACATGTTGTTAGCTTGTAATTTGTTTATGTATGATAACAGATATTTTTGATATTTTATTCGAAAATAAATAATACTGCCCCTAAATTTAATATTGATTTTATGTTCATTTTATTTATTTTTTATTTATTATCAACATTCCGACCCGCGTTTTAGCACTATTCAACATTCCGATATGGACTTCGGTACTCTGCGTATAAATTAGCTAAATATTTCGAATCGACCGATGAAATTTTGCCTGGTATCGGAATATTAAGATACTTCCCGGGTACGTTGGTGAATTTATGTAAAACCAGAAAATTTCTCATGATAAAGCTTTCTTATTATAAAAAATAAAAATGCAAAAGCTGCTTGTTAATTTTGCTTAGTTGGACATATTTCTACCAGTTTGGTATGGCCAATATTGCAAACAATTGATTTTATGAGAAAAAAAATCAAAAAAATTTTTGTGCAGAATTTTATGAGCTACAATTTTGCTTATAACTATTTTTCTTAACACATTGACGCCCGTATTCTCTAAAGAGGTCTAAATTTAGACCAGTGTAGGTTTAAGATGACATTTTTAACAATTGAAAAAATAATTTTTCTAAATGTCACAATCACAAAATGACAGTGACATAAGCGAAACATGGCTGGCGAACTAGGAGTTTTAAGTATCATGGCAACTAGACTTGGTCTAAATCTTAAACCTTTTTAGTGAATACGAGGGTGATTATTGCAAAAAAATAGAATTCGCTTTGTTTAATAACCTAAAATAGGAAAAACCCGAAGCTCTAATTTGGTCGGAAATTTGGCCCTTATTGTGACTCTCGAATTTAAGCATCCATAAGGCGATATTTACGATGTAATTTTTCGTGTTTTTATTGTGTTACACTTTCTTGGATATAAAAATATGGCATTGTCATCAAACATACGTAAATATTTCAAATTTCAAGCATAAATAGCTTAAAACCAACCTACAAAATTTTATTACAATTGAGCAATTAATTTACTTTAAAAATATGTGCTGTAAGGAAACTTCACAAAAGACCGATTTGGACTGATTGCTTCATTCGAAAGTGATTTTATTTGTGTATTTACTCGTATTTTTAAAAATCGCAGCTGGCATTTCGTTAAAAGTTATTTTCGAGGATCGAACTTCTTTTAAAGCAAATTTCCGTTCGACAAATGCAGGTCCCAACAGCCACGTTTAAACTTAAATAGAGCGGAAGGCGAAGTTTTGATGGCCGGCGAACTTTTGCAATAACACCAGGTAGAAAAGCTGTACTAACTTTGAAATATCGAGTTGCCTTTATTATTATGTGTGTTTTGTTTTTAAGCTATGACTTGCAGTTTGGCTCTTATTTATATATTGAAGTTTTACAAGTATTAAGGTAAATTTTTGAATTTCAAATAATATCTACACACAAAACATGTCTTTGTATTTTTAAAAGCTTTTATGTAATTTCACTTGTATGTTAGTTAGTAACTTAGTTAGTATGTATGTTCGGTTAAATCTTGCAAGTAACGTTTGAAGCGGTTCCTGTTGTGGGAATTGACTGAAAAATTGTTTTTTTGTGTCAATGGTTAGAAAAAAGATACAAATAGGAAAGTTGTAATGTTTGAGAAGTAGTGCTCTAAAAATATTTTCTTATACAGGGTGTTTCAAAAATGGCGAACAACAAAAAATGTATATATTTTTAAATGGAACACCCTGTGTATTTCTCTTCAGGACGAGAGATCTTTGTCCTCCGATTACAAAAATGTATAATTAACCAAAACAGCTATTATACGTGGTGTTGGGGGTGACTACAAATATTTTTACACGTGTTAGTATGGACCATTTTGATTTAAAAATGCCTAAATAATATAGGGTCACTTCCTAACCATTTTTGAGAAAAACGGACATAAAGTTGTATTTTGTTTTATTAATTTTTAAGCACATCGTTAACACATTTATTAATTCTATTATGTAAAACAATTAATTATATGATTTTCTATAAAATATCTACACATTTTTTCCTAGTAAAATATTTGAACAAGCTAAATTTAAAAAAATAAAAAACGAATAAGTTGTTTTATTTTACCATAGAATACTTATTTGAAAACGTCAACAGTGCATACCGTAGAGAAACGAGCTGGCTTCAACGAACATAACAGTTTGCAAATATATCCGTTGCAGTTGTCTTATTTTTTGGTTCTTTCACCTTATTTTTTTGCTGTATGAGGTAATTCCATACCGTTTTAATACGTAGTTTGGATATAAAAACTCTTTAAAAATATATACTAATATTGAATATGCAGACATGTTACTTATTTATGGAGATTGTAGACGGAATGCTCATTTGGTGTGAAAACCTTCTGTACCCTTATCATATGCAGCCAGCATAGGCTGCTGACTTTAGAGGACTTACCCCAAAGAAGAGAATTTTGCCGGTGGTTTCTCCGAAAAAACCAAGAACACGAAAATTTTACTTTAAACATACTGACAACCGATTAATGTTGTTTTACGAGAGATGGAATTTTAAATAATCATAACACTCATACCTGGGATCAAGAAAATCTACACACGATTCAACAAGGCCGATTTGAAAACCGGTTTTCAATAAATATTTGGGCTGAAATAATCCACAACCGATTAATCGAACTTTTTGAGCTACCAAGGCGTTAAACAGGGGAGGCATACCTCCAATTTTTAACTAATGACTTGCCGACTCTTTTAAGAAGATATTCCTTTAGCTCAGAGAGCCAGTGACTAGTTACTTCATAATGGAGCTTCTGCCTAGGAATAAGTTATCTGGATAATACGTTTGATAATAAATGAACAGGTTGAAATGCCCCAGAACCTAAAAATGTCCTCCGAGGTCACCAGACCTAAACCCCCTTGATTTTTATTTTTGGAGCCATACGAAAACATACGTATATAATAGGGTTGAAATTATAAGTGAAGATGACCTTAGAAACCGTATTTTTGCTGCAGCGGAACAAATTAGACAGCGTTCTTGAATCTGTTCAAGAAATTGGCTTCGCGGTATTCGCCTGTTTTTAAATTGAGGCGGTAGTCATTTTTAGCATTTACTTTAAGTTTTTAAAATACTTTTTTTAGTGTGTGAATTACCTACCTAGTACTATAAATAAATATTTGTTGTCAAACCCCTAACACCCTGTATTTGTTGATAATGTTCCATAAATGTATAATTTTTTAAATTGTCTAGGATGGAAATTATTTAGAAAATTCGTTATACAGATGAAGAGAAATGTGAAATGTTGCTCTTGTATTATCAGAATCGTAACAATGCGTGTGCAGCTATAAGGGAATATAGACGTATGTTTTCTAATAAAGTTCCCGACGGAAAACTTTTAGTAACATGGAGCCAGGATTTAGGCAACGAAGGTCACTTCACAGGAAAAAGGCCAATTGCCATGGTTGATGAAAATGAAGAAATAGATATTTTGTGGTTTTTCCAAGGTAACAGAAGTTAACTAATATTAACCAAAATGACGAAACCAACACCTTTAACACACTAACAGATCCATAGAACGTGCTCATAAGTATTTTGATAAAACAGCAACCATAATTCAAAATACGTTTAAACAGTATTATCTTTATAAAATGATGCCTGTTCAAAAATAAGAAGACACCCATAAAAAGGCACGAAAAAATGTTGTAAAAATATGAAGGTTATGCGCAAATAATATGGCGCTAAAATAGTGCCCCACCTCACAATGTTATGCCAGTGATTAATTTTTTAAATGATAGATATGAAACATGGATTGGTAAGCGGGGAATGACCCACTGGCCACCGAGCAGCCTGGATCTTACGCCCTTAGATTCGTTTTTGTGGGGATATTTAAAAACAAAATGTATGCTCAGAGAAGCGCCAATACTGAAGAGCTCAGGGCAAGAATTTTATATTACATAAACGACCTTAACCAGAACAATTAAATTTTTATTACCAACGCAATCAATAGATGAGAAAGAGGCTTTCGAAGATGTGTCAATAGAAACGGTGGACATATTCAATAATGGTAAGTTTTTTGTTCTAGAAGATGTAGTTAAAAACTGATTTTTCTTATTTCAATCAGCTTTTAAAGATAAATATCTCGAAAATGGTTTACTCAAATGTAGGCAAATTATATATTTTTGTAATCGGAAAAGAAATGTACAGGGTGCGTAAAAAAAGCTTAAAATTACAAAATAAATTAAACGTAGAAAACAGTAGTCGTAATCGAAATTGACTAAGATTTGGTATACATACATAAACCCGATGACAATGCAATATCATGGTGTCCGTTGTTGAATGTCTTATACAGGGTTAAAAATAATGCTAAAAAGTACAAATTAGTTCCCGTTATCGAAATTGACTGAGATTTTGTATATATACGTAAACCCGAGAATCTTATGGTGTCCAATCGTGAAAGTGTTATACCGGGTACGTAAAAAATAATGCTGAAAGGTACAAAACAGTTCCTTTTATCGAAATTGACTGAGATTTGGTACACATATATAAACCCGGTGACAATACAATATTATGATGTGTAATCGTGTATGTCTAGTACAGGGTGCGTAAAAAATAATGATAAAAAGTACAAAATAAAAGAATTGTAAAAAATATTTAAACAAAAGTTTTTATTTATAAACTATTCAACCTAAAAGCAAAAAATAATTATACTTTCATAAAAGCAGTGTTTTTAAAAGTTTTAATATTTTCGTAAAAGCTTGAGGCGCGAAATATTTTCATAAAAGCATGAGGATTAAGGCAAGATTATTGTCTTTCCGCCTCATTTAGTAAGATAATATGTCTCCAAAATAACATTATTTCGACATATACTTTTGCCAAAATATAAAACATTTTATTATTTGACCAAAAAGAAGCGCGATAAAATATTTTCTCGACACTCCAAAGTTTTAATAGCAGTTTTAAGGAAAGTATTACAAGTAGAGAACTCCTTTTTGAAACAAAATTGCTTTTAACATGGTTATGGTTTTTACTGCCATATTTAGTGCGAAAACTTTTGTAACGGTATTGGGCTATAATGCTGAATTCAAAATATAATAGAATCGCCTGTATAATAAATTGTACAGGGTTTCTTTTAAATTTGGTATGCGTTTAAAGGCATTATTTAGAAGAATTAAAAAAAAGTTAATATGAAAGTTTTTAGATTAATTATTGTGGTATGACATTTAGAAGACATATTTTTCTTATTTTATTGCCCAACTATGGGTAATAATTATTTATAGTAATTCATCTCTGTTTTCAACTGAAGTAGGGTTTACAAGACCTTTTAGGTGAATCTATAAAAAAATCTAAAGGTTTGAGGTCAGCAGATCGTGGTAGCTATGAAAATGGGCCACCTCTACCTACCCACTGATTTTCGAAATATTGTATATCAATATTTCCTCACATTTACGCTAGAATGAGGAGAAGCCGCGTCATGCATATACCACATGTTCAATAGGGTGTCCTCCAAAGGTTTTTCCTCCAGTAAGTCGTCTATATTGTCTTGAAAGAATTTATTAGGGAATTTATAACCCCATCCCTAGTAAATCTGGCCTTATCGGCTAACAAATTTATAATTTTCCTTTTGTTTCTGTAGAAACCAGCTGGCATATTCCGCTCATCGAGGGTAATCTTCTGGCGTCATGGCATGTACTTTTTGAACATGGTAGGGATCGAGCCATTGCACTTGAGGTACTAGATGTACTGAAGATTTTTAAATGTACTTATTGAGATATTTTTCAAACATTATTTTTTGAACCTTGAGCCCCCAAATTTAATTCATCAGGTTTAGGTATAAACGTTTCTATAATAAGTATAATATTGATAGTATTTCAAAAAAAAAACGTTACCTGTTTCTCGCAAACTACGGTTTTACGATTAAGCAAAATTCGCTTAGGAAACTGTTTTGCATAAAGCCTTCTCGTTTTTGTGGTATTACCATGAACTAATTCGTACATCAAGTGCATATGTATATTCAACAAAATAAATACAATGACCTCAGTCAAAAAATCATTTTAGAAGTAAAGCCTATGTTTCTTTGCGACAGATGTGTTAACTTCAATTGCTTCTTTTTGATAAACATCGCCTGAATAAAAATGATAAAACTCCGAATATCCTAAATGTTGAATACATTTTGAATAGAGGGTTGCATCAAGTAATAAAAAAGCATATATCTCGTAAATGTTTAAATTTAGTTAGATTTATAAAGAGAGCTTTTTGAGAACAAAACGCAATAAAACATACTTTTTCTACACAAAATTTCCTAATTTTGTATACAAAAAATTTGATTATTTTTAAGCCTGAAAAGTAGAAGTTACATCAAAACTTATTATTCTTCACTATAAATAATTCCGTATCACCAATTTTTACCTTATTATCTTAAAAACTAGAGATGTTGTTTAAAAAAATCGGAAATCAAATTCTAACTTGACCACCCTATATATTTCTTAATATAAACTTTTGGACTAAGACAAGTATAGCTTAAACGCAATATTTTAATTGAATTTACATACTTCTAAATTATTGGCAGGACCTTTTGGGACACCCTGTATTTAGGATATGAAATATTAAAGCGAAGACACAACCTTGTCCGCAAATTATTAGTGAGTTTTCTGTTGGCACCAAACACTGCAGTCTTCTAATATTCTTGGTATACTTTTATTTTAGTGAAGACCCGGTAAAATAGGTAATTTAGTTACCGAAGTAACATACATATAATTAATTTCAAATTGATTTTGTTATTTCAGGTATTAATTTTAATTAAAATTTAAGTTCTTTTCAAGAATATTTCCCTCAAAATAGGAATAAATAACTTAATCTAAAAACTTAAACTTATTAATCCTTTTACCTTTGTTTTTGTTTTAGAAACTTTTTAATGGGAATTTTATTGATAGGTTTAAGTTTGAACTTATTTTTAAAATAAATTTACTTAAGAAACTTTCTCATAATGAAAGTAGGTCTTTGCCTTTGTTTGAAAATATCTAGCGCTGAGCACATTAGCAGCAAAAGACCTCTCCTCTCCTCTATCTTTGCGATATACAAATGACGACTAAAAACAGAGACAAAAGTTTCCAGTTGCGACATTAGTCTTAAATCAATAATAGAGCAAATGGAAAATGAAATTTTGATAGATATCTTAGGATATAGAAGCCTATATTCTAAACAAGTGTCCCAGAATTCATAAGACGCTTTGTAAAAAACCTGTAAATCGGGCTTTACCCAGAAATTTTCTCGTAACCAATTCCTTCACAAACAGATTTTTGTACATGCTTATATAGTTATTTATTTCAGCTTTTTAGTACCGGTGATCTGCAGCTTATGTACCTCCCTGGTTAATGACTTGCTGATATATGGCTGCACGGACAAGTTTATAGAAACTTTTTAGTGGGTAATATTTGCTTGAAAACTTTTAGCACATATAAACCTTTTAAAAATTATAATACCCTTAAAATCTTTATTCATATAATGTGAATGTATTTACAGAATAGTAAGCTTCATCATCTATCATTGGCCGTGTGAAGCTTCGAAAACTACAACTTTAATACGATGCCCCTGCAATTTCCCGATTTAGGCAGTGCCCGTTAGTGGCTATTACCGTGCTCCACCTATATCATAAAACCAGAACAATAATAATTTTGTGCCATTGAAAACTGCCTGCACGTGTACAGAGACAATTTGCAATAATTGCAAAAGCAGTATTGCAGTTTTCAAATCAGGCCAGACATGTTTACTCGCCAATTTTTTAATATTGAATTGCAATAATAAACTCTATTTTGTAGATAAATAATAGCTTGAGCTTTCGTGAGTAACTAGTCGTGTTATTTTGTTGCCAGTAAATTCTACTAAAAATCGTGTGGTATAAAAGTTGATCTGAAACAATATATTATGTATTTATAAATCTTAAAAAGTATTAGTTAAAATTTATTAAATATTATACATAAATTTAAATGGTAATCTAGTTTAAATCAGCAATTGATACCAGATTTTTTATTGCTTCTCATCGCGATTTGAATCATTTCATGCTGTCATTTGTAATATCAATACAGGTTAAGTGGCGCCCCCTTCCCTTCTAGATAGTGTACTAAAGATTTACAAATTGTGTGCCTCCCTGATTACACAGACAAACACAGGTTTTGTGACAACACAATTTATAGGTGTTTCTAATGTATTTTGATGTATTTAGAATTTACAGAATCGGTTACCTTTTTTTTGTGTTGAATACGAAAAGGTTTCGCTAATTTTTGTTTTTTAAATTACTGTGTCTGTGACTAAATTTAAATACAATGCCTAGGCAGTGCGTAAATAGTGCCAACAGTTTTTGTTACGTGTATAGAGAACTAACTTTTAAATCGCAAAACCGTAATTTACACCCTTCTGCAAAAAGCTTACGAAATTTATTTCGGACTTAAAGCTGGAGACAAAACATGGGCACCTGAAATCTGTTGGAAGACGTGTGTAACTTTATTAACAGGTAGGTTAAAAGGTACAAATCGTAAAATGTCCTTTGAAATACCGATGGTTTGGAGAGAACAGAAAGATCGTATTAGAGATTGCTATTTTTGCCTCACGAATATTGAAAATATTGGACCAAAATCTATGCACACCGTTAAATATCTTAATTTACCATCAGCTTTACGGCCCATCAAATATAGTGATGAACTTCCTGTCCCAAAGCCCTCAGAATCTTGGACCTTTGATGAAGAAGATGAATCTAGTAATAGTTCAAATAATATAGAGATAGTAAAGGAAATGATAACCGCACCTTTATTTGATATACCAGGCTGTTCAGGATTGCTTTATCTGATTTCACATGGTATGGCGTAAAGTCCTTATGAACTTACCAATACATGCAAACGGCAGCCAGTCGTCTTTTCGGAGAGCTGTAGGTTGCAGGTTCTCGGGTACACCTTTAGAAATTAAAAGGGCGCCACCTAATTGACTGTGACTCAATTAGGAAGAAATCTATTATCGATATATAAATGCTGACAAAATAAAGATTTGAAGGGCTTTTTAATAAAACACTGTAAAATTTTAATAATCACCTTTGTTCTTTGTGTTTTTGAATGTGGAGTTTAGTTTACATTTCACAATTTAATTGACCTTAAGATATTTAAAAAAATATATCAAGAAAAAGCAAAAATATATATAAAATATATCAAATATGTGAAATATGATAGAAAGTTATTACCAATATATCATCAACCTGTGAACATAAAAAGTAAATTAAATAGCGCACAGGGAAATCAAAAATTCATGAATTTTCTTTTACCACACTGAGGCAAGGAAAAAGGTATAATAATATAAAGTATTTCGCCAAGGCTGTTTTACAAAAAATAGGTTACTTGCTTCCTTCTGCTACCTAATGTAAAGTTTATAAATATAAAATTAAGAATTAATTCATCGTAGTCTTACAGGAAGGAACTCCAAAACCATTGTAGAACTCTTGATTTATGTACCCCAAAAATTACACCATAAACTTGAAACTATATCCCGAAACCATATCTTGAATTCTTAAATATAAAATTGACACGCAATATGAAAAACAAGTTATTTTCAAAAAAACTATTCAGAGATATTGCCTCACCTCTAGTCATCTAGAGGGCTCCTTCGATGTCACCGGTCACCAACAAAGGGAATTTCAAGGCATCTAGATATTCTTCTCCAGGAATGGATGACGATGTCCATAAATAGGCCTAGGCTTTCAACGGCACTGCACTTTAAAAGTAATTACTTAGGACATACTTTCAGTACTTTTAAAAAAAATTGGTCCATTACGCAACTTTTATAAAGCCTGCACCTCCAAGGAGAGCTAGTAGAAAGGGGCGGGAAAATTAACTAACAAAATTCGAAGAAGTTTGATATTCCCCTCGATCATTCTTCCTCACTTTAGAAGGAACTTATGTCAACCTAACGCCGTAAAATAAAATTATAACTACAGTGGCTTTTACTGGTGGCGCCACTAGTACGAGAGAGTCAGAACCCGACAATATTCGGTCTCTCCTCGAATAGAGCTCGCGAATTGCCTCTAAGGAGAACTAGAATTATAACTGAAATGAAAAAATCAGACACTGTCAAAGCTGGCTGGATGCCGAAAAATAAGAAATCAATGAAACCATAATGACAGAAGAGAAAGGCCGGCAAGTTCCGAATATTTGTAAACAAAACAAAAACAAATTTCTTTTGTCTTAATTTAGAGAAGTTGAAAATGCTTTACAAAATGTAATCCAATGAATTATAAAAAGTCCTGATATTTTAAAGGTTATATTTAACTGTAATATTATAATGTTTAATTTCGTTTCAGGTTACTAATGGGCTTAAAATAATGAAAAACCATCAGCAAAATGTCTGTATAACATTCCATACAAAGCAAACATAAAGAAAAGCAGCTTGGATAAATGAAAACAAAAAGCTATGTAAATTGAAACTTTCTAATAGTTTAAATGTTCTCAAAGTGTTAAATTGATATTTTACAAAAAAGAAGAGAGTAAATATGTTTATCATACTTCATGTGAGTGAAATGGACTGAAAGAAGAAACCAAAAAAAAAGAATATTTTTTGGAAATGAAAAAATTGTTATTTTCGTCAATAAAGAAGGCTATAGGAATATTTCACTTTCAATAGTATCACTCTATTAATATAGATTCTATTAAATTTAATAATGTGCATGATATATAAATTTGAAAAAATCCAACTTTATATAACTAACCAAATTTTGTAATTGCCTCAGTGTTACTAAAACTAAATAATTATACATAAATTGGACAATGTTATAAAGCAACTTAATGACTTAATTCATTCAGAACTTTCAGCATCTGGGCTAAAAGAATGGAATCTTCCCCAATGTGAGGTAAGTAAACATTACTTTTCACAGAAAACGGCATAAAGATCTCACACACTGCTTTCTTGAAGAAGCGGATTTATTATATTGTTCAAATATCAATAGTTTCTTTTAACGCCTTGAAACGGAAAGGTGATTGTTTATCAATTCTTCTAAAACTGAATTTAAAGGCGGTATTAAATATAAATGTGTACCTACAGCTCATGCAGTTCATATGAAGGAATCATACGAAAACAAGCAAATTCTGCTAGATCATATCCGTTATAATGAATACACAGAGTAACAAAATGAAAAAAAAATATGTGCCGGAAATCTAACATCTGATTTTATATGTTTTTAATGTGCTGATTCCAAAAATGCCACCAGATCTTTTCTATCAGCCCTAGTTTTTGAGATACAGGTTACAGGTTAACTGATATTTTTTTCTGATAAAGGACAACAAATAAAGAGACAAATATGTACTTAATCGTTAAAATAGAAATTTCCCAGAATCTAATTAACCAAATGTATAGTTGGAATTGTTCTTGACCCAATGTTCCTATACTAGGAACTACTTAATACACTGCTGTTAATTGCTTTTATACCTGTAGTTGCCTATGACCCGATCCTTTTATACCTGCTTGGCTATACTCGATTTAGTATATTACTGAGTTTTCTTCAAGTAAAGTCGTGAAACTATAGCATCCACAAGCAGACGCACCTATGTAAATCATCCCGATGTTTTTTGTTATGTGTGTGGTGAATACACTTTGAAAGAGAGCAGAAAACGGTTTATAACTTTCTGAAAAGAGCTTATCTTGCCTATTTTGGCGTTCATTTAGGAGATAAAGATAAATCTTGGGCCCCACTTTTCATATTTAAAACATGTGTTGAACATTTGCGACAGTGGACAACTGGAAAGAGGAAGTGCCTAAAGTTTGGTGTACCAAAGGTTTGGAGAGAACCGCGAAACCATCATGACGACTGCAATTTTTGTCTCGTTATTATTAAAAGCATAAATAGAAACAATAGACACAAATGGACATATCCTGATCTAGATTCTGCAAGAAGGCCTGTAGCGCATTCGGAAGAAATACCCGTTCCATCATTCAGCAGCCTACCTGAACTAACAGAAGATGATACAGAAACGTCAACGTCTGACGAAGTTCAAAGAATTCATTCAGAAAACGATAGCTAATTTGAAGCAGATTTAGCAACTCCGCAGTGTTTCAATCGAGAAGAACTAAACGATCTTATAAGAGACCTGAATCTCTCAAAGGAATCCGCTGAATTACTTGCATCCAGATTAAAAGAAAAAAATCTAACTTTGTCCAGGTACTAATATTACATTTTATTGTAAAAGAGATAAGGATCTGCTGCCTTTTTACGCTCAGGAAAATGACTTGGTATTCTGTAACAATATAAAAGGGCTCTTAGAAAAAATGGGTTTGCCTGAATACACTCCAGATGATTAGCGCCTTTTTATTGACAGTTCAAAACGTAGTTTAAAATGTGTTCTTTTACATAACGGTAACAAATATGGCTCAATTCATATTGGTCATTCTACTACCATGAAGGAAGAATATGAAACAATTGCATTAGTTTTGAGAAAAATTAACTGCGGAGAACAATTAAAAATGGTTAACTTCCTCCTTGAACAGCAGAGTGGTTATACAAAATATCCTTGTTTTTTGTGCCTTTGGGACAGCAGAGCCAAAAATGAGCACTGGGTTAACAAAAATTGGCCCTCAAGAGATGTCATGAATCAAGGAAAACAAAACGTGATCAAGAACCTTCAAGAGAAAAATTCTTACTTCCGCCCTTGCCTATCAAGCTAGGCCTAATGAAGCAATTTGTGAAGGCTTTAAATCGAGATAGAAATTGTTTTGGGTATTTGTCACGTAAATTTCCTGGCATTAGCTCGGAAAAACTAAAAGCTGGTATATTTGATGGTCCTCAAATAAGGCAACTTGTTAAAGATTCACAATTCACCACATCAATGAACGAGACTGAATCTAACGCTTGGTGTTCATTTGTTCAAGTAGTACAAAATTTTCTTGGCAATCATAAAGCAGAGAATTACGTATAATTAGTGGAAACTATGCTTTCAAATTTTAATATTCTCGGCTGAAACATGAGTATAAAAGTTCACTACCTCCACAGCCACCTAGATCGTTTTCCAGGAAACTTAGGAGATTGTAGTGAAGAACAGGAAAAAAGATTCCATCAGGATATTAAAACTATGCTAGATTATTATCAAGGATGATGGGATAGACACATGATAGCGGACTACTGCTGGAGCCTTCTGCGAAACTGCCCTAAAAACTCCATTCTAGTAAGTCGTATAAAAGAAAATTTTTATGTAATTAGTGACTAATGTAATTAAGTAAATTAAGTTTTTGCAATAAATACTTAAATCCATGTGCCTGTTTTTTTAACTGGCAATAGTAATATTATATATTATAAAAGTTATAACGTAAAATATATACACAATTTTTTTTAAACTAGATGTGATAGACAAAATCTGAGAACTTTTTTACATTCTGCATCCAAAAATTACCCAAGAACAGTTAAAAAATAGCAGCCACCCAAAATGTGTGTTGGCCTGTAATATCAATGGATTATATGTCCAGTTTAAAGGCAATCGGTCTTCTTTTGGTATGCAATTGGGGTATATCGGAATTTACAACACCAGAAATCGTCATTACGTACAAAAGTAGTCACTACGCCACGCACTGGTTACTAGGAGTAAAAAATGCTACCAAAGAACCACTACTATATTGTTAAAAGATATTACTCCTCCTTAGTATGATTAGAATAATAAAGAAATTTGTTGTTTCTCGACTAGTAAAGCAAAAATTAAAGAACATCTGTGGGTATACAAATAGAGGTAATGACAGAAGATGCAACATTTGACAGACTGCTAAATAAAACTGAATTACGAGCTTGGCACTCCTTTAAATCAAATTTTCTTGGAAATGTCGCACAAGCTGACAATTACAAAGATATTGTGAGTGAACTGCTTTAACGCTTATAAAGGAATGATGTAACATATCTCTCAAAATTCACTTTTCTGGACTTTCAGCTCAATTTGTTTCCTGAAAACTTGAGAGCAGTTAAGTGGCGAACTTTTGAATGGTTCCACCAAGATACTCCTGCATGGAAAGACGATATCACGGCAAATGGAGTGTCAGATTTTGCTGATTATAGGACATTGTTAAGGAATATCCCACAAAAAAGACGTAAAACATAAAAAAATGAGATAATGGATGGTATATTTAACATTAGTAATAAAATAGACGTATAGCAATATTTGGTATGGGTGACACAAAAATAAAGGCGATTGACAAGTTTGACATAACAAACACCCATTGTTTTTCTCTACAAAAAAAGCTAATTTTGATTTACCAGTGTTAACGACTGACTTTTATTTGCCGGTTCTTACAAGTTTATAGAAACTTATGCTGTATTTTCTAGTAGGTAAAATTTTCCTGAAAACTTAAGACTCATAAGCCCCTCGAAATTTATAATACCCCTTCTCTTTCCAGTAATGTGAATTTGCTTGGAGAGAGCTAACTTATTCTGCTCTAATTGATTGTGTAATAATCCGAAATTTCCAATTGTATTACGATGCCCTTAATGCCCCAATTTAGCTAGTGCCCGTTAACGGCTGTTACCGCGCTCCAGCTATATTACAAAACCAGAATAACAATTTTGTGCCATGTAAAATGCCTGCACCTATACGTTGACAACTTGCAATAATTGCACGAACGCAGTTTGCATTTTTTAAATCTAACCAGACAAGTAGTACCGCAAATTTTTATATGCGGAATTGCAAATGTTAACAAGGAAACAATATTACGAACTTTCGCGTTCGTGTTACTGCCAGTAAATTCTAATAAAAATCTTATGGTTAAAAACATTCTGATATAAAATATGTTACGTATTCCTAAATTTTAAGAAGATAGTTAAAATTAGTTGATCTTGAGACATAAGGGCAATGGTGATCTAGTTCAAACCCACAGTTGGTGCCGGATTGTACTATACCTTTTATCTCGATTTGAACCATTTATGCTCAGGTCAAAGGCTACATCTTAACATTTTGTTATTGATAATATTTTCTATTTATTTTATAACACCAATAGAGGTCGCTTTTTTAATTATGTCTTATTCAATTAGGTGGCGCCCCTTATCTTCAAAATAGTATGAAAATGCACAACTCTTGTATCTCCCTGATTATTGACTGGCTGATATTTGCATGTTTTTACAAGTTTGTAGAAACGCATGCAATATATTCTACTAGGTAATCCTTGCTTGTCATGTTTTACGACTAATAAGCCTTTAAAACTTATAATACCCCTTCTATTCCCCATAATGTAAATGCATTTGGAGAATAGTAAGCTTCTCCTTATCTAATGGACGTGGAATGGTCCGAAACGTCCACCTTAATACGATGCCCTTGTAATTCCCCAACAATTTGGCTGGTGCCGTTAACGGCTATTACCGTGCTCCAGCGATATCATAAAACCAGAACTAATAATTTGCTGCTATGGGAGAAACTGCCTTTACGTGTGTGTTGAAAATTTTCAATAATTGCAAAAACAGCAGTTTTCAGACCTAACCAAACGTGTTTATTCGTCAATTTTTTAACACTAAATTACAATAGTAAACTTTATTATGTAGGTAAACTATAGTTTAAACTTTCATGAGAGGTTAGTCGTGTCATTTTATTGCTAGTAAATTTACCTGAAAATCTTATGGTATAAAATTCAATCTGAAACATTAAATTATGTACTTTATAATACGTAAAAATTGTTAGTTAAAATTCATTAAATATTATACATAAATCAAATCGGGTAATGTCGCTCAATCATCAGTTGATGCCAGACTGTTTTATTGCTTTTACATTGAATGGAATTGTAGGACTCAGAACGAATTTCTTCTGCTCTTTTTGGTGCTGATCAGACCATATGAACAAGAATGTTGGTAAAAAAATGTATTTAAATTTTGGTAATTGAAATGAATTATAAGAAGCTACTAAATCAGTAACACACTGAATAGCATATACCCTTTCTGATTCCTATCATGCCTGGTGTAAAAATCTGAAAACTGAAACTTTAAAATGATGCTCCCGTAGTTTCCCAATTTAGGAAGTGCCCGTTAACTCCGGCTATACCAAAAAAAAAATAATAATCTTATTCACTGAAAACTCTCTGTACGTGTACAGTGACAATTGCAACAGTTGCAGAGCAGCAGTGCAGTTTTGAAATCTATCCAGACATATTTACTCGCAATTTTTTCCACCAAGTAAACAAAAGTAATTGATAAAATAATTTTAAAAACTTCAAACTTCAAGGGAAATGCATTTTTTGGTTATAAAATCAAAAGTTACTAGATTTTGGACCATTCGACCAGACATATCGCAACACTTTTTAGACGAGGTAATATATACTTCGAGAATTCCTGAAGAGAAGTCAATATTAACATAAAGTAACAATACCATACAATGGAAACCGATATATGAATTTTATAGGGCGCACAGTATCCCTACTGACCTGTTTACTTGCCAAATTTTTAATGTGGAATTGAAACAGGTAAAGCTTTCCTTCTAAAGAAATAATATCATTAGCTTCCCCGAAGTGGCTAGTCGTATTATCTCACTGCCAATAAAGTCTACTAAAAATCTTATGGTTAAAAAATCATATATTTTATATTTACAAAGCTTATGTATTAGTTCAAATTTATTAAAACTATCTTAGATGCATCAATTGGAATTATTTCAGACTCAGGTTAAAGACAGATCTTAACACTTTTGTTAATGACAAGCTTGTTGCCATTTCATATGAACGACAACCTTGGCAAAAATTCATCCAAATTTAGTAATTGAAATAAAGTATGGAAAGGGAAAAAATTAAACAATCACCAATGCCAGAGTGGATAACCCCACCCTATAAGTTATTTTATTAAAAATCTAATTACACCGGCCGACAAAAAAAATTCTTTGTTGTAACACAAATCAGAATAGCATAATCTAATAGAATGGACCTATCCAAATACGAAAATGACAAATAGAAAGTTGTAGCACGTAGTGTTTTCTTGTTAGAGTTGTAGAACCATATCGAATGTTACGATACTTAATATCTATAGAAAAAATGATTTCAGAAAATTCTTAACCCTGTTTACTGACTATGTTTACAGTTTTCGCGTATTAAACATACCATACATCTAAGAGAAAAGCAAACGAGAAAAATATTAACTTAAAACAATAATTAAACTTTATTTTTTCCGTTTATGAGGTATCCTATCTTCTCTCTTCAAAAACCAACAGTAGTCACCCATCATGGCTGGATCCCATCGTCCTTGGTACCGAATTTCCATTGTTCTGATATCTTGGTAAAACCTTTCACCCTGCTCGTCACTAACAGCTCCCAAATTTTTAGGAAAAAATGACTGGGAATGGAGGAAGTGAATTTTTAATGACATTCTCGCACCAAGCGCTTTATAGGCATCTAAGAGTTCATTAACTAATTGTTCATAATTTTCATCCATATTGTTGCCTAAAAATCCTCTTACTACATTAACAAATGAATTCCATGCTCTGAGTTTCTGCCTGGTAAGTTTTCAGTAAAACTGACATCGACCAGCAATTTTCTGATTTGTGGCCCAATAAAAACGCCTTCTTTTAATTTAGCATCACTTAACTAGGGAAAGTCTTGTCTTAGGTATTTAAATCCATCACCATCTTTATTCAAAGCCTTCACAAATTTTTTATCAGCCCAAGTTTAATGTGAAGAGGAGGCAAAGGACATTTTGGGATCAACAAGAGGTATAAATTTAACATTTTGAGATCCTGGTTGAAATTCGCTTCTTTCTGGCCAAATTTTCTTTACATAATGCTGATTTATTGCACGACTGTCCCATAAACAAACAAAACAGTAATATTTTGTAAATCCCCCTGAAGTCCCACTAAAATCGCTATAACTTGTAAGTCCTAGCATGTATCCATGTATACCAATTGTAGTTTATTTTATTCAAAATAGTGCGCATATTTTTTAAATTTTCTTTCATTGCAACTGAATAGGCAACTGGTATAGAGGATTTAAATTTCCATTATGCAATAACACATATTTTAACCCGGCGACGGTACGGTGGCGGCTTTAGTTGCATAAGTGATACGGTGGGCTATAAACAAATAAAGCTAATCAATGGGTTGATCTTACTTATAATATTAAAGTAGTTTAAATGTTATTCTTATAAATACTAGGTACTTATTCTTTTAAAAAATGTATGGTAACAAAAAATACTTATTATTATGAAAAATACTTATACACACAAAGATACTAATAGGTACATATTATAAAATAAAACAAGTTCAAAATTTACGCTGCATTTTGTTCAAAACATGTGTCACAAGTTACTGTTGCATGTTGCATGCATACAAACTGATCGCACCGAACACAAGTGTAAAACGATTTTCTATCCTTATTACGTTCACAGGAGTGACACCTTCCCGATTTGATCTGGTTTTTGCCCCGTGACTGGCTATTGTGTTCTTTATTAGAAGAATCAGAAGATCCAGAAAATTCACCAATCTTTCTCTTCAGTCCAATAGGGAGTCTTGGATTAGTTTGTCGAATCTTCAAATATGGTGTAATTAATGCCAACGACAACTCTTTCATGAATAGACGACGCTTCGTGGAGCTTGGAAGATCAAGAATTGAAGATTACAAAAGCATTGATTGATGCCGTATTTAGTAGGGAAAAAAATACCGTCAAAGGCCATCTGCGACTATTACGCGATACGTCATAGTTACTGGCAAGCTCATCAACCACATCTACACCTCCTTTCGTTAAGTTATAAAAGGTGATGATCTCTGGTTTTTGGTCGCTACCAATTTCTACATCAATTGTATCACAGTGATGTAGGGTGGATAGTAATAAAACATTCTTACCCTTCTTAGGGACATACGAGACGAGAGTATCTCCTTGGAAAGCAAATATGGATGACCTTTCAGCCCTGTTTTTGATTTGCAAAAGTTCGGTTGGTATTTCTCTTTTATTTTTACGTAAAGTGCATACGGAGGTAAGCTTTTGTTCTGTAATAATCTGGTTAAAGTGAATAGCTTGCAAACCAAATTGCATCTGTTATTTCCCGGCCTGACTTTTGAAGCAGGCTTCAAAAGTAGTAAAACGATATCTTCTGGTTTGTGCTTTTGAAATCGGATGATGATCCAGCTGGTTGTTTACCAACATACACTCCTGGTTTGAACGTAAAATGTTCGAGTGTCCACCAAAGCAGAAATTTTGATGCAGTATTTCGCGGGTTTGTCGGAATCAACTGCCGAAAGCTGCAACGCCCTCTAAACGATTCTAACTGCTCATCTATAATTATATATTCACTAGGAGTGTAAGTTCCCGCGCGATTTTTTAACAAACATATCAAATATTACTCTAATCAGTAAGTTATGTAACATGGCATCTTCTCTGGTTTCACTGTTGTCAATCCATAACATTGTAATAAAATACTAAACCGTTTTTCGGCACGTTGTCTAAAAATGTCTACTCCTAAGCCGTCTGTAGCCCATAAGTCATCTATGTGAGGCCTGCCGACTTATGATCCAGAAATGTAAAAAAGGCCTAATAGAGCTTAAAGTTGCTTAGAATCTAGTGTTTGTTAGGTGCTGTGTATTAGGTCTATTGTAACCATAGTACTTTCTCTCAACTTGTCGTTTATTTATGTTACAACGTCCTTTTAGGCGTTCCATCGGTAAAAAATCATTCTCCACATTGTCGGATATTATGATCTGAAAATGCCGTTTTAACTACAGGCAAATGCGTGATAATATTTTCAGGATCTAGTTGTTGCAGCCATTTCCAGTGTTTGAGCACCATTTGTAATGCCTGTTGCAGGGTCAGTAACCCCCTATATCGGTATTAGGTTCAATAGTTGAGGAGTTTTCATTTCATAGATCCTGTTAGTCCTCTTTTTCTCTCTCTGTGGATTCCTAATCATTCGCTGACGTTCTGGTCCTCCGCTTCTGAACCGGATTGATCATCTTCTTTTGAAGGATTTTCAGCAGTTTCGTCCTATATATTTTCCAGAGCTTTAAAAGTTTTGCTTAATTTTCTCATAATGACATATGAGAAAAACGTTCAATAAACACAAACTTATAAAAATACGGGACATTGAAACCAACTTACTTTGAAACTGTCCAAAAATAAATGAAAAGATTAACGTATCGCGTAACCGGTACGGTGGGGTATGGATAAGCGCGGATCACGTACTAAGCTTCTTACGCCTACGACGGTTGGGGTTGTGCCACTACTAAAATTATGACGTATATACATAGGATACCCTTTTGAAGCAAGAAATTAAGCTGTCGAAGATGTCGCAACTTCTTGTTTTGCTCGCGGCGACAAAGTACGATGGTGATATCTCTACCACGTGACAGGCAACATTATATTTAGATGAGTCATCAATAAGCGTCACTCACGGGGAAATACTTGGAATATATAAAATTCCCTTTCATTAAACTGTCTATATCAGTACACGCGCGCGACAAATTTCCATACTATAAATTTCAAGACATTAGCATTTCTTTTTCAATGCGTAATTTTCTCTTTCGCCTATCGGTTCCATTCCTGGGGCCGGGAACTTATTAAAATAATTTGGTTACTTTGAACAATCAGATGTGGGCTGGCCGGAGTTGGGGCATGGTAAAGTGCGATCGTTGCACTGTTCTCTGAGCTTACTGATGATGCGTTATCTCCATTATACCAAAATCGATAGCTACAATTTGAAAGGCGCAATCGGCACTGGCAAATTTGCGTGCTGAGGAACAGGTTGTATGGCAGAATGCAAATTTGATATTTTCTCTTGCTCTCCCCTTGGAATAACCTTCAGTCTTTGTCGGCAAAAATAACAATCGTCAGAATGATTGGTGGGTTCTCGCCATACCATTGGAACTGCAAAAGGTATGCTTCTATTCCTTCATCCGCTACACCAATGATACACTACATCTAACGGAGCACACATGGGGAGCCCACCGGCTTATCTTGATCCCTAATTAACACGCCAGAATCTTTAAAGTACGCTTTTTTTTACATTTTCGGAAAATAGTAATACTTTACATTTTCGGAAAATAGTGATGCAGGCAGTCGTTTGGGCTATCGAAATATTTTTTGATCTTGGGAGGGTATTACCAGTGTGAAAATGATGGGCTGGCCTGTGTTAGAAAATCTTTGTCACCATGTATTATTA
>JAUTXW010004522.1:0-81371 GCA_030620095.1 Kuschelorhynchus macadamiae | reverse complement strand
TTTGTTGCTGAATTTGATCGATTATTTCAAAAAAAGAGGCGTCTGTATGATGTTTAGACATCTCCCACCTTGTCTGTTCGAACGCTTGGCTTGTGGCTCTACATTTAACGTCATCATTTTCTACCAAAATAGGTCAAAGTCATCTCTTTTTTGGCTTAACATGGACTTAAAATCATCCTTTTTTTCGGGCAAAAAGCAATATCATTTGTTTTAGTTTGTAATATATTAAAAACATTGTCCGAGAATGAAATATTTCTGAAAAATATGTTCAACATATAATTAAAAATTAAAATCTTGTTTCAAACGATCCAAAAACCCCTCGAACTATTTATTGCTTCTGAGTCCCACGTTTCATTATTTGCTAGCCATATTCTCAAATAGTTCAATCAGTGATTTACGATTTTCAGACACTGTTAACACAAATTCCATTATAGTTCCACCTAGTAGGAGCTACTTTGAACTCGTTTGAGACAATGGAGGTCCAAAGCTTGTGTACTTTTTTGTTGACTTGACATGCCACTTAAAGTGACGAAAATAACTTTACACTCTTTAATGTGATTGACGGACTAGGATAAAACTAAATTTAATTTATGAGCAAAACAATGGACAAACACAGCACTTGGAAAGCTTTCTCGAACTTTTAGCTTGGAACCCCTAATTGTACTGCCATCACTGCAGCTCCATCATAGCTTTGAGCAACTAATTTTTTTCTCCATTAATTTCTTTAGTAACGTTATAAACTAGGGTATATAATGCATCTGCTGTACGATTTTCGATTCGACGTTCCATAAAGAAGCAGCTAGACTGCTCTAAACGATTTTTCAGCAATCATCATATTTAGCCATTAAACTAAGTAAAATCTTGAAAATCCCCTCTATTTGAAGAAACCCTTGTTTCGTCCTGACCTCTAAATCCCAATTCGTGCTGTTCGAGAAAACAAACAGCATCGATAAGTCTTCTTAATATATGCCTACTCATTGTCATTGTGTTGGCGGTGACTAATTTCCAACTGTTTATTAAGGTCGTGTTCAATTCTGGTTTTGCCGAAGACTTTTTCTTTTATGACGGCCTGCAAATGCGCTTTGGACATAATGTGTCTTTTTACAGCTTTATGGAAATTGTTTAAATGGGAAAAACCAGTTTTATTCCAGAGACCTTTTTCATTTCAAAAAAATGAAAAACATGGCCAACAAAATAATTTGCCCATGTTCACGCCCTGTTAGCCATTTAAATTGTTCGTATTGTTTTCGGATAAAAATGTCTAATACAGTTTTCATTTTGTGGATTAAATTTTTTCATAGGCGGTTTCGTATTATTACTGACAGCCGAAGTTGACAGTATGCATATCCACGTCCGTATTATTGTCTTCCATAATAACACCATGCACATTGCGATACGTATCCCTGCAAAACACACGGATAGCCGTTCTAACAAGGAACCTACTCCAACGATAGCCGCCCCACTTAAACGGCAACTGAAATGCAAAAATTTCAAACAGCCGGTGGAAAGTTCAATAACCTCTGGCTCGATTCACAGGAAATGGAAAAACGCCACAGGACTTGGCTGCAAAGAAGCTGGCAGGCCCGCATAGGTTCTATTCGATTCTATTGTGGCTGGGTCGGAGTCAAGACCGCATTTATTATGGGCTTGATAATTAAGATAATATTTTAGCATTTTTAGTATAAACTGAATTAATGGTTTCCTATTACAAAAATTACATTTTAGAAGATGGTTTGCAATTTTTTTGGCGCTGCTTTCCTTGCTGCTGCCATGGACTGCACGCCGCTGTCTATGGGATATTAACCTCGGGTACCAGTAAAGATAAGAAGATTAAAATTCCGAAGTTTAATCGAGAGTTTAATAGAGTCAAACTCTAAAAGGCCAAAATTTCTGTCTCTATCTCGACCCGTTTCGAATGATAGTTATCCCTGTCCATCTACTTGCACTTTGGATTGGTTGCCTTGATTTAAATCAGCCCGTTCTTCTTATGAAGGTCAGCGTTCTGTCCCAATCAAGGGTTCTTAATCTTTCTTGGAGAGTGGCTGATCTAAAGGTTTCCCTTCTGATTCTAACCCATCTATTACATATCTCTATTAATGGTAACGGGAAGGCTTTGCATACGCAAATAAATCAATATTTCAACATTTTCAAGAAAAAGTTGACTATAGAAAAACGGTTCTATAGTAAGGCATGTCTTCTTTATACCTTTCTCAAAAACAAGAATCCCTTTAGCAGCTTGTAAGTTGATCTGTAAACCGTTTAATCTCAGAACAGTCTTTTAGAATATGTATTAGATAAGGTGAAGCTACAATGTCTGCTACCTCTTTATCAGAGATGTAACTATATCATCCATACCTGTAGAATTTTTAGCAGTAAATCTGTAGTATTAGAAATTTTAGCCACTCATTGATTCCAACGTCTATAACAAACTAATTCTACCTGGGCCTCAGGATCTTTAACGACATTATCATTTACAATTTAATAATATTTTTGTTTTTATTTTGAATGTTATTCAGCAAATTCAAGTTGATTTTGTTACCTAAATTAACTAACAAGTTATTATCATAAATCTATGTATATTGTCTAGGATATCTTTTAATATTCAGGAATCTATAGTCCACGAAATCTAAAAACTGCAGGTCGGAAGATTCAGGCAGACTTTATACCCGACGGGCTCGCTGCACTAAGATCCTGGACCAGAAGTCAGTTTTCCACGTTTGGTGTAGAAAAGCCATATCAAACATGCGGCCCAGTGAGCATTTTCCTGCGGCGAAATCAGTTTTGAAAACAACCAGATAATGCGGCCCGCGAACAAAGTTGAAAACCGTTTTTGAAAGTGCGCGCCGCTACATAACGACTGATATAATAAAACGTACAATTGTACATAGTGCATCTATATTTAGGAGGATGAACTACACGCGCAACCTAAAAACTAAAACCCGACGTTATCTGACTTGTTCCATGAAAATCTATCGAGCAAAAACACAGATGACGCTATCTGAACATTCTGGAAAGAACTCGAGAAATCACAATCTGTATATAAAAGCCGTGTTCGTTCAGTCGTTCAGTGTTTAGTCAGTTATGAGTCAGTTGCTATAGAGTTTCGAGTTGAGTTGCGTTAAAAAAACACTTAACAGTACTTATTATAATTTATTTCGGATACAGTTTTACCATGTCTCTTTCAAAACCAAGTGGAAGTAAGAGGAAACTTGTAGATGAGCATCGTATCTTTCAAAGAAAAGTGGGTATTAGAGTTTGTTTGTTTGTGATGAAAAGAAAAAATTATTTGTTTTGATTTGTAATAGTACGGCCGGTGTCCCAAAGTATATAATAGATAACGTCACCGGTAAATACATGAAACTATGTTTGACAAGTATGCAGGCATGGTCAGAAACGAAAAGTTAAAAATAAGTTAAAATCACGGTTGAAAGATCAGCAGCTCATGTTTACACGTCCAAAGCAAGAAATGAATCTGTCCTTCAAGCGAGCTACTGACCTGTCGGAGTGGATATGAAAACACTCAAAACCGTTGTTGAAGAATTGAATTTATAAAGAGTGCCTCGTAAATGCCGCAGAAGTGTGGTCAGGAGCGTGAGCATTTCAAGTATATCCCTTGTCCCACGGAATACTGTCCCTGAAAAGGGTTACTGAGTTGGCTGCCAATATAAGTGATCAGATGAAAACAAAATCGGACTCTTTGTTTGCATTTTCTATTGCCTGTGACAAAAGTACGGATGTGTGTGGTGTAGCGCAACTCGCTGTTTCAGATATCAATGTGTATGAAGGAGTACTGAAGGATATTTTCAGTACCGTTTGCCGTTGCAAGGAAGTGCAATTTTAGATTTGTCAAAACTGTGTTCCGTGCAACGAACGAACTCCTTCAATGACTGGAGTAAAAAATGCTTCGTTAAAATATTACACGCAAAAACCAGAGGCAGACAGTGACAAACCAGATTTTCATCATATTCATTGAATAATCCACCAAGAAGTTTATACTCAAAAGCGATCAAGTTGGAAAGTACTTTAAAGTCAGTGAAAAAAATTATAAACTTTATAAGGTCACGAAGACGTAATCGACGACAGTTTTCTGCATTTTTACGTGATTTAGAAGTGAGTACACTGGTTTACCACATATTATACCGAGGTGCGATGGCTTTTTGTCTTCTATATAGTACTCGACCGGTTTTGGAAAATCAAAAGAAGAAATACGCGTTTTCATAAGAACAATAGGAGATGTCAACATTATGCGATGTACCTTTTTTACAAGATGTGGCACAAGAATTTAAAGTCACTCCATTAGAAGTAGTTTTCTCAGGCTGAATTTTTAGAAATACTATGTTAAGCCGCCGCTTTGATCCACTGCATCTTGGATTCGTAGGAAAATTTTACCAGTTGATTCCTACATAATATTTGATTTTGCGCAAAATTGGACATAAATCATGTAATTTATTTTCCTGGTACTATCTTTTTTAATATTTCACTAGGCCGCCATTTTGTTTTCCCTGTTGGATTTTTAGCAAAACCCTTAAATTTTAACCAAAATTTAAAATCAATGGGATAAAAGTTGTTCTTCTTCTTGCCGAAAAAGACAACCGACAGACAGACATTGAGAAAACATGTTTTTTTCGTTATCTAGAATCATGCTGAAAATCTGAAAAAATTTCGGTGGGTGATTTTCAAGATTATAATAGTTCCCTTTTACGGGGAACTAAAATCAAAAGTATTATCAAGAAATTTGATTTTCATTTTAAGGCAAAATGATCAAATTTACAAGTAAGTTCTAACAAGCATAGTATGGTTTTTACAAAAGACCAGTCCTTGATCGTTAATTTTGTAGGATAAAGCGTTAACGGCACTCGGGTATAATAAAATGACATGGTATAAAGTTGTAAGGAAATGCGTTAGCAAGTCATTTGATAATTTTACTGTAAATACAATGGACCTATTAAGTTTGTAAAGTAAGATTTGTACAGATATGCGTTTTGTGATTTACGTTTTGGACAGTTTAACCTTCATCTAAAAGTTTTTTATTGGCCGTTTATTTTTAACGAGCAATTAAAACTCCCGTCCTTTAACCTCTTCCTGTTCACATAAGTAGCCTTTTAGCGAGTATCGTAGGGAGTGACTGTAATAGCTGTTATTGTAAGCGGGTCATACGATTTATCAACGACAAACTTTTTTAAGTTTGTTTTTCTTTTATTACGTGTAATCATATCCTCACGAAATCCGGAAGTAGATTAGATAGACCTATGATATTTTCATATGAAAAAAAAGAGGATAAACATATAAATACCAGCAGTTGCAAAAATCTTTGAGCGATGTCACTTCAAAGTCAGATTGACAAAGTCAGTGACCAATTGAGTAATAAAAAACAATTTTCGGGTTTTTTGCATCCACAAGCGAAAAAAATGGTATTAAATCCAATAAAATATTAATACAATGAAAATTCACCGTCCAATATCCAGGAGACAGTAGCAAAAGCTCTGGGAATCCGTATAAGGATTGTGCAGAAAATTGTGCATGAAAAAAAGCTTAATTTACTACCGAAGAAGATTAAGAAATGTACACGAAAAAAGCCAACGACAGAAGACTTAAGTAACAATGTAAAAATGGATGTTCGTAATGCAATTTACGATTTATACACATGAAAAACTAATATAACCCTTCAAGTTTTAATACAAGCTTTAAAAAATCGAGGCATATTGGAAATTGGACTAAAATCGTTGTCAAAATTAATAAAAAATTTGGGTTTTCGATATAAAAAGGACTGTAATCGAAGATTTTTATGCGAGTTTTCACATATAGCAAGTCAGTGTATTTATTAGATTTGACACCATTTTTTTGCTCACTTTTTTTAGTACATTTGTAATTTTGTAGCCAATAAATAAATAATTATAGAATACTTGTTCCAATTTTAAAGCGTGTTTAAAATAAGTAATTTTTTTTAATAATTATAAGACAAAATTTGATATATAAAAATCGGTAAAATCGCTTTACCAAAAACTCGGGACTAACGAAGTTATATATATATATATATATATATATATATATATATATATATATATATATATATATATATATATATATATATATATATATATATATATATATATATATACAGGGTTATTCACGCAACCCGTTCATTAAAAGTTTTTGATGATGCCATTTAGATAAAAATTTCAAATTTTGGGATTAAGGTAAGGTCAAGGGGCACTTATTTTTGAATTATTTTCACTTTCCTGTCACTTCCGTAACCGGAAGGTGTTATCAACTTGCTTATTTTAAAGGGAACACCCTGTATTTTATGATATTTTTAGATTCCACGGAGAATTTTAATGTTATTTTATGTAACATGTCCTATCCCTAGGTTCAAGCGTTCTTAAGATACTTGACCTTGAACCAAAAATGAGCCTTCGGGGTACCAAATTTTAAAATCTCATATTTTTGTAAGTTTTGAAGATATAATCTTCATATTTTGCAGACGATCGGTAAATAATCTTAGGTTTCTATTTTTTTTTTATTGAATTTGTCTATTTTTATACAGGGTGTCCTAAATCCAGCGACAAACATTCACATTTTCAAAGCCGCTAAAGTCCGTTTTTTTAAATGGGACACCCTACAACTTTATGCACTATCAAATATAGAATTTCATTTTCTATCGAACTGTATTAAGGTTCCCTATACCTATTCGTAACCATTTTCGAAATAATCAGGTTTTCATTAAACTACCATATGTATTTGCTAAATGCTTACACCTTCCCGTAGTAAGCCATGGAAAAACAATTGTTGTGCTTTTCTATTCAACATGACAGCTGATTTGAAACTGTTATATTAAAATAAAATAACACTCAAAAGCTGATATTATCAATTTATTTTATATTCGCGGAGAATGTTACAAAATATTGCAGAGAACGTGCCATGTTTTTAATGAAAAACATCCTCATTTATCACCAATGAACAAGAGAAAATTGAAGAGGATTGAAACGAAATTTTTTCGTTTCGGAAAAGTTAAAGTTATAAAAAATGTAATAAATTGTTTGCATTATTTTTAACTATATCTACTAAGTTCGAGACTGTTCTAAACTTGTTTTAGTGAACTTAAAAATTATAGCAATCTAACAATCAACAGTAAATAAATAAAATAATAAAATTGAATTATAACAAATGTTCTATATGCTGTCCGTTCATTTGAAGACACATTTCAATTCTTCTTTGTACAGTTGCTGTAGCCCGTTGAATTTGTCCGTTTTCTAATTCGGCAAAAGCTGTTCGTATCCTGTCCAGTAAATCTTGTTGGTTATTTACTGGGGAAGCATAGACTTCACCTTTGATAAATTCCCATAAATAAAAGTCTAGGGGTGTTAAATCAGGCGATCGCGGGGGCCATCTCCAAGGGCTATTGGGACCAATCCAGCGATCTTCAAAAATTCGAGATAATTGGAGATAAACTGCAGCGGAATTATGTGCTGGTGCCCCATCTAATTGATACTAATAAGTTTGCAGCTCACCAATAGGAATTTCTTCTATAAATTCAGAAACCGTCCCTCGTAGAATTTCCAAATACTTATCACTGTTTAAATTGTCTTCATAAATACAGTACCGCACCTGATCATTTAATACTATACCGAAAACATTGAAGCTAAACCTCTCTTGAGAACGCGTTTCGCGTAAAGCGTGCGGATTTTCTGCTGCCGAGAAATGTTCGTTTCTTCTATTTGTTATTCCTTCTCTAGAAAATTTCGCTTCATCGGTCCAAAATATTTTTGAAAGGAATTGAGGGTCCTCTTGAATTTTCAAAAACATGAATTCGCAAAATTCTACTCGTCGGACGTCATCACCAGGTCTCAAGGCTTGTACGTTTTGAAAGGAATAAGTGTGAATATGATGTTCGCTCAAGATTATTTGGACAGATGAAGAAGAAATTCCCAAATCGTTTTCTGCAGACGGTATTGAACTTTGCGGGTTTGCGCGGAAATAAGCTAATGTGTTTATTACGTTATCCTCGGCATTTGTCACTGGTTTTGGAACATTTTTTGTAACTTTAACCTTGCCAAAACGCAAAAAGTTCGTTTCAATCCTCTTGAATTTTGACTTGTTCATTGGCGGCAAATCAGGGTGGCGTTCATTAAACAGACGACACGTTCTCTCCAAAATTTTATAACATTCTCCGTGAATATAAAATCGATTGAGAATATCAGCGTTTGAGTATTCTTCCATTTCGATTTAGAAGATTTAGTTTATCACTGACAGCTTTCGATAAATAACGCATACTAATCATCTGACATATTGGATATTGGATCTCAATTGTTTTTCCATGGCTCACCATTGGAACATGTAAACATTTAAACAAATACATACGATATTTTTATAAAACCCAATTATTTCGAAAATGGTTACGAATAGGTATAGGGAACCTTAATACAATTCGATAGAAAATTAAATTCTACATTTGATAGTGCATAAAGTTATAGGGTGTCCGATTTAAAAAAAACGGACTTTAGCGGCTTTGAAAATGTGAATGTTTGCCGCTGAATTTAGGACACCCTGTATAAAAATAGACAGATTCAATAAAAAAAATAGACACCTAAGATTATTTACCGATCGTCTGCAAAATATGAAGATTATATGTTCAAAACTTACAAATATAAGACATGCTATATAAAATAGCATTAAAATTCTCCGTAGAATCCAAAAATATCATAAAATACAGAGTGTTCCATTTAAAATAAGCAAGTTGATACCAACTTCCGGTTAAACCGGAAGTGACAGGAAGTTCAAAATATTTCAAAAAAGAAGTACCCCTTGACCTTACCTTAATCCCAAAATTTGAAATTTTTATCTAAATGGCATCACCAAAAACTTTTTATGAACGGGTTGGGTGAATAACCCTGTATATATATATTAATTTTAGACAGAAAATTGAAAATCGGATAAGTAGTTTTTTAGCTATGCCGCGAACAGACAGACTGACGGACAGACGTACCTACAGACAGACGGAATTGAGAAAACATGTTCTCCGGCATCTAGGGACCCTTAAACGTAAAGATCTGAAAAAATCTCACGAGGGAAGTAATAACTAATTCTCTTGTTTTTTGAACAAAAGTGTATAATATTTTTGCAAAATAATTTTTTTTTGTTATCACAATACAGAAAAAAAACAAGTTTTCTTTGCACAGGGGTGGCCCGCTTTTAAATAAATGACGCTGTATAAGTGTTTAGATTTTAAGGTCAAGCGGGGCTCATAATTTTTGGTGATTGCTAAAAAAATCTCACTTTCATTAAGTGGCTGTATAAACAGAATATATCCTGATTGTTCCACTGATTCGAACCGCCTTCCGATTTTATTAAGGTGCTTGCTATTTTGTGTGTTTTTGTTTTTGTCAACCAAAAAATTTTAACCAAATACATAATTAGCGAATTTTCTTATTTAGTCCCTCGGCATTTAATATATAAAATAATATTAAGTGGCTATCTTAATAATATTGCGTAATCTAATAAAAAAAAACTATTTTCTTTCTCCCTGTATATTTGTAGATAGCCAATCGAGATTTAATAGCTCGATAAAAGAATCACACAACATTTTGGTATTTACTGATTTTTCTGATTTGATTCATAATGTTGGTGACCTTTGGACCCGCACGATAAGACCGCGTTCGACTATATTTTAATTTTGGCTTGATTAGTGTAGTTGTAGCAGCTTCTTTTCTATAAATGCATAAACACCTACAAAGCATGTACCTCACTATACAATAATTGTACAGGGTTTTTTTTAATAATTTGCCACCCCCGAGAGCCTTTTTTTGTAAGCTACAAAAAAAATTGTATATGAAAGTTGTAGGATTTTTCCTAAATATTACATGGAGGTAAATTTAAAAACAAGTGATGATCGGAAAGTCAAGAAATCACTTTCAACTTTGTAATTTTAAAGAGAACACCCTGTATTTTGTGACATTTTTGGATTCTCCTCATTCTCTTGTTTTCAAAAATATAATGTCTATACTCGGAACAGTAGTTTTTGATTTATTCGGCTTTAAATTTGCCACATATGACCAATTCACCGTGATGCAATTCGACGATACTAGAATCGCTTTACACGAAGAAAAACAAAACAGTTATTTGTAAAGAAAACATTTTAGTGACTTTAAGTCAAATTATTATTAATAAAATGCTTTTTACTGAAGAAGAAAAAAAACTTAAAATAATTCAATTGTATTTCGGAAATGCGACAATAACAGTGCGACAATACAGGATGCTATATCCTGTAGCTCGAGTTGCATCTAGAAAAATTGTTTCATATATAGGGTGTTCTCAAAATAGAGTCATTTACTTTGACAGGTTGTAAAACTCGTAAAAACAAGTAAATTCACAAAAAATCATCTATATTAAAGCTGCAAAATATAGAATTTTTGATTTTTGATACTATCGACCACTGCGGATTGTGTTGAAAAATAAAGAAGTTATTAATATTTCAAATATTTAAATTTCATTATCGTCATTTAATCAAAAATCATTGATATGAAATTTGTAGTATAACAGAGTTATAAGTTATAAAAAAAACAAATAATAAAAATAAGAAAATAAAGGTCAAAATGTAAAATTAGAAAAACCTTTGCCCTCCGGTGAAATGTATATCGTTGTAACAAAAATTGTCCAGAATTGTTACCATTTGCACGATTAGTGCTAAGTCTTGCTCGACATACCCGTGGAGCACTACAGACTTCAAAAATAAAATCCCAGTGTGCACGAATAACATCAAAAGCGTTTTCGATGCGTTCTTGTAATTCTTGTACAGTATTTATTTCTCCATTTTGATAAACCAACTATTTTAAATAGCCCCAGAGGAAAAAATCACAGGGCGATAAATCCTGGGAGCGTGCAGGCCTACAAATGGGTCCATTGCGCCCTATTCATTATTTAGATGTTCCTGAACTTCTCGTCTAAAATGTCGCGGAGCCCCATCATGTAGAAACCACATATTCCCTCTCATATTTAAAAGAACATCTTCTAATAAATTCGGCAGTGGAGAAAGTCCAAATAAATTTCACCTGTCAGTCAATCTGGAAAAAAGTAGGGCCCAATAAGTATGCTATTCACTACGCCAGCTCAAACATTTACTGAAATCTGTCCAGAAAATTGGTTCTGTTCACAGCTGCTAAGCTCTAAAAGCCTGTGCGATAATATACAGGAAGCACAGACTTCTATTAATAATAAAGTTAACTGGTGCAAATCAAACAGACTCTGTATCAACAGTAGTAAGACTAATTTGTTCAATTTTGTACAAAAAATATGTGTGTGGACAAGAGTGTACTTTTTGAAAATAGATAATAAATCTATACCAGCAAGCCTAAAATTCAGAATTTTTAGGGGTATATGTTGATAATAAAGTAACTTGGACTAAACATATTAATTTTTTTGATGTAATAGGTTAAGCTCTGTTTGTGTTTTGTTCCGACAGCTTAGAGACACTGTCAGGCTAGAGTCTCTTATTTTGATGTACAATGGATTATTTTTGTCAACAGTAACTTCGCCTACCGTATAGCAGACTGACAGTTAGTCAAAGTACTTTTTACTTAAGAAATATAGATAATTTAATTCAAGTGTTAAAGAGTTTCTCAATAATGGAGTGTATTATAGCTTCGAGGAGTATATGGCAGGTTAAAACGTTTATTTATTTTAATTTAATATAGTTTCCCAATGTTCTGTCTGATTTTTTTCTCGTGTCTGATTTACACTTCCATTATATTCATAGCTATTTTAAATTGTGGTGTCTTTAATTGCATATGTCTTAATTTTTACCTTTTTTTAAAAGTTATTTTATTGAATGTATGACGTGTTTGGCTGGTTGCAGTTTTAAATGTACTATTTGTCAATTGCAAATTGCCTGATAATAAACTATTTGTTTATTTTATTTTATTTTAGTTGTGTTGTTGTAAAAGCCACTAACAAAATTCAACTCTTCTAAGATGATCTTCGAGTTGTAACGCTTGGAAATTCAGGTCTTATATAACTTCTTTATTTGTAACACACAACGCAGTGGTTGAGAGGCAGGCCTGTGATAAATTTTTTAAAATTTTAAGTAACTTTTTTATTTTGCAACATTTTTATAGGTGATTTTTTGTAAATTAATTTCTTTTTACGTTTTACGGCCTGGCAAAATAAATGACTCAACTTTGAGAACACCCTGTATAGTAATAAACCATGCACAAAGAAAATCACTGCATAGGCAAAGAAGGCAAGCGAAATTAAACTTGGACGAGGAATTAACTATATTATTACATTTTGTAGGTAAACAAATATTTCCAGAGGAAGTCTAAAGGTTTGATTAAAACTAATTTTTAGAAAATCTGACGTTTCTAGAATAACAAGCAAATCTTGGTATTATAGCCATTCGGTGCTTAAAGAGCATCAATACCGTCCGTATAAAATTAGACCGGTGCAGTTGTTAACTGACAATCATTTTAATCAACGTCTTCAATCCTGCGAGGATATGCTGGAGATATAGGCTGTAATTTGAAATTATTTTCTGATCAGAATAAACACTTTTGACCAACAAGAAATCCTCATATAATAGAAAACGAAAGAAGCAAGGTCGGAAGTCGTTGCATGTGTGGTGCGGTATTTTGAGAGACCAAATTATTGGTCCAATTTTATTAAGGATATTTTTAAGGGGAACGGTGTTTAAATTTATTAAGTAACAGGATAGAGCATATATATATATATATATATATATATATATATATATATATATATATATATAATTCAGCACCAGTTCATTGGCCAGCCAATAGTCCAGACCTTACACCACTGGATAATTTTTTGTGAGGATATTTAAAAAAACTTTACTTTAATAGAACGGACACACTCTTTCTCTGTTTGATAGCAGAGAGTATGTTTTCGTTTTAAGATAATATAAATCTACGCTAAGTGGTTGATTGAAAGAGAGGCAGTAAAGTTAGTGTGCAAATCGCCGACTGCTCAGGGAGATTGATTCGATTTCTATTTATAAGGGCGCCAACAGTTCTATACCAGTTGACTGTTAACCGCTCTAGATGTTATGAGTACCACTCCTCAAGACCACTAAGATAAAATTAATGAAAGTTAATAGTAAAAAAAACGAAGCATATTCAACAAATAACATTTATTAACAAGTTCAGTGCTCTCCGAAATATTTCCAGAAATATGTATCTTCTGAAGGTAGTTTTATATAACATATGAAATAAATTGGCCTTAATTGAAGTTTTTTAAAAAAAAATTACAATTGACTGTGTAATGATCCTATGTTAATCAGTTTTCATACCTCATATGCTGAGAGAAATATCTAAAGTATATTCAAATAAAGATCACTATCCAAATATTAGATCAACTGTGTAAAATGTTTTATGAAAATAGCTAATGAACCACAAAACAAAAAACTAAATGTTCAATAAAACCTGAAAATTAAGTAATACGGATGAGAAAAGAAATTTTCAATCAGCTAATGACAGGTAAAAGTAATAGACTCCAAAATCTATAAATATTTATAAAGAAAATCTTTAAGTTGTTTTAATTTACCGAACAATTTGATCCAACAGTAAAAATTTATCAAAAGATGCAAAATAATCAAGCAATTAATTAACTTCATTAATTCAATTAACAATAATAGAATAAAAGAAAAGAGTATTATTTGAATCTAAGAGCAAGCAAATAACAAGAAAAATTTATATAACTAAGTTTCAAATCCAATCACCAATATTACCCTACAAATTGACACCATTGTTTTATATCAAAACACCTTTCTAAAGCAAGTAAATACAATAAATCATAAATATCATCACATATTCCAGTAGTGTTACCTATCTATAACATTTATTATATCCCTTGTATAAACTAACTAGATCTTATAAGTTAAAATTTCAAGATGTGATCACACTGTATCTTAAAGTATATTATACTATCAAATATTGGCAGAAACCTATAAACTATTGTGTCATAAACTTATAATGTGATATTTGAGTATCAGCATGAGTTATAAAGTAAAAATAAACTTATTGATAACACCAATAATCATGGTTTATGCACACCAGCAGTAGTTAGAACTTTATATCAAAAAGTATACTCTACAGCAATAAACAATAAAGTCAATTCAGCACAATGGATGTTAAAATTAAGATAATTATCTAAGTGTCGATTAGCATCGGTGACTTAGATCAGCAGTCTATGATGTAAGTTTCATCGAAGACATTTCCAGCAGGAAAACTGGGTACGTACACACTTAAGTACTAAGTAACAGACTTCTGCTCCACTTACAATGACACATCCAGGTTCAAACCCTGGTTAGGAGAACAGGAACAAGAAGTAGAAGAGGAGGTAGAAGGAGAAAAAAACCCTTATTTGATGGTAAAGGGTTTTCTATTAGTCATTTCATAAAGTTTGTCCCATCAAAAAAATATGGTAGGCGGTCAAGTGCAGTTAAATCCTCACAAGAGAGTAATAAAAATTTCCTCAACCAAAAATATTAAGGTACAACGTAATTAGATACACATAGAGCCTTTTTAAATAAGTTGCCGACGTAAATCCCAAAAGATGGCCTGGATTAAAACAAAATCAATTCGCCGACAAACTTTCACACTTAACCTTCACCTTCCAGAGAGACAAGGAGCTTAATCTACCTCACCACCAGGTAAGGCAGCAGTAGTGGGATGACAATGCGTCAGTGGTGCCACTTTACTCAAATCAAACTGACCAAATCTGGACAATAGATCAGCCAATCCCTGAGCTGGATCACAGGAAAGAAAAAACATTTAAAGGAGAAGAAAGTAAAATTATTAATTGATCAAAACTAAGGCGCCATCTACACGAAGACAAGTGAATTGCCTCAATATGAAGCGGAAGATTTCGCTAAGCAGAGACCGCGAGCACCTTACTACATCGATAGGAGACTTACAGTACCGGATTTACGGATTTTTATGCATTAAAATGTAGTGACGAAATTAAAATGTTACAACATACACGAATTACTGCGGCAAAAAGAGAGCGCGAAGTTGCAATTTTAAATACAGAATGTCCCATTTTTATTACCAATACTATTAGGAAACTGGAAAGAGTTTTTATAAAAAGGCTTTTAGCAATCGGTTCATTTATAAAATATTAAAATATTATGGTGCATTGATTTTTTGGTTAATTATTAGTTTGTATTCATTAAAAATATTGTATTAAAATAATGTTGCTAATTTTAATAGTTTTTCATGGGTAAAGTTATTTAGTATCTTCGAATTTTGTCATATCTAGCAACTTTAAAGCCGAATAAGTCAAAAACTGCTGTTGTGACTATAGACATAATAATCATTTTTGAAAAGAGGAGAATAAGAGGAATCCAAAAGTGTCAAAAAATATAGGGCGTTAGTGATTTCTTGATTTTCCGATCGTCACTATCTTTTAAATTTACCGCCATGTAAATATTTAGGAAGAATCCTACAACTTTCATATAAGCATTTTTTTAGCTTTAAAAAAATACTTTCAACAGGTGACAAATTATAAAAAATCCCTGTATATTGCTTACATACATAGATTATTTTTGACTGATGAATTTCGTTGAATTCCTAAGAAATATGATATTTTTATTAGAAGAATACATATAATGAAAATATTAGAAAAATACTCATTTTACTCAGAGTCAATAGTTTAGAGAATAATTAGATTTATAATAGCGACAACTGCCATAAAATAATTTTTGTTCATAAAGTCAATATACGGATATATCCCAATAAAAACGAACATCCGTAATAACTGTTTTGTAGATAAATGTTAGAAGTTAAACAACTGAATCGAATAAAAAACCAATAACAGAATGAGAACATGAAGATAAAATGTTTACATTTTATTGACTTTCTTTGTACTTTTTATTCATTGTTATCTGGCTCTAACGTGTGTTTCTAACATGTTTAGCTTTATTTTCATTACGATTTATAACTCGTTTATAACCTTTCTTTGACTTTCTCCAATATTTTAATTCTGATATCTGTACTACAGCATTTTTCAAATGACCTGAAAGGAATGTCTCCAAAGTTGTGAGGTCTGGACTATTGGGAGCCCAATGTAACGTTCCATGTCTACTGATATATTCGTTATAGTGATGGTTTAAGAAATTGCTAACTTTACATATGTTTTTGGGAGGCGCTCCATCCTGTTTTCTTGTAATAAGTTTACGTTGTTCAAGAGGTAATTCGTCGAGTATATCTTCGATTTCATTTTCTAACAAAATAAGATAGCTCTTCCCAGTTAAGGCTCTCAATCTGAACTAGAATTTTGTGTGTAAAAAGTTCCATAACCAATGTTGAGTGAATTGAGACCTTGAAATCGAAACAGGAATTTTTATTTGGCCGAACATAATCATTTCGTCTATTAAGCCTCCCCGCAGCAGTTAAGAAATGATTAGTCTGCCCAAACGATAGTTTCTTGCCGTATTCTTTCGTTAATATTTTTGATTTCTTTTCGATCGAATAAGATTTAGAACTGGCATTCTTTTATATGGTCTATACTTAAAATGCTTTAATGTTTTTCCGCAAGCCAATGTGTAATTTTTTCTTTCTTTCACCACCATGAATTTCGAGAACTAAACTGGTCAACACTGGAAGCGTTCACCCTAGACTTTTATCCTATTTTCAAATTTATCTATCTTAAAATGTATCTTGCTTATTTTGATGAAGTTGAACCTTTTCGAATGATTGGTTGACTAGCAGCAAACAAATGGAGTTTGATTCTTCATTTGAATTTTACGGTTTAGGATAAAAACGTACAAAATTTGACCGAATTTTAAAATTTCGTTTTCTTTTGATACACATGATTCAGATGGTCATATTTTGGTATGGAGAGAAGACAATAAAAGTGAAAGCAAGGAATATATGGATGCGCGTTTATCGTCTGACGGTGGTGGTGAGAATATTTGGGGAGGAATTATGATAGATGATATGATGAATCTTTTTCTTGTACACGAGACTATGATTGCTGGAATTATTTAGAAAGATACCGGCGAAAGTTTTTCTCCCTTTTGCAGTAAACTTTGAAAATGATTTTGTTTTGTTGATGACAACGCGCGGCCCCATGTCAAGGATTTTATAAAGAAAAACCATATTAAGAGAATAGAATGGCCTGCCGGTTCTCCAGATCTAAAACCAACTGAGCATGTCTGGAGTAGAATGAAATTGGTACTGACAAAGTGTGACAATAAGATCGAGAATGTGGAAGATTTAGTGAGAGAGCCAGTTAACCAATCATTCAAAAAGGTCAACTTTATCAAAATCCGTATGATAGTTTATAAAATAAACAACTTAAAAATGGGGTAAAAACCTTGAAATGGTTCCTAGTGTTGACCAGTTATAAAATATCCCCAGAATCATTTCTCAACAGTTATAAAGCATTAGGCTTCTTACATCCATCAATCATCAGCTTATATTAATACATAACATCCTTTTAGGTGACGAGTCTGACTCGATGGGAAACCCCAGGGGGAAATCACTCACGACCCCCCCTGCAAAAGAGAAGAAGAAGCCGTTTTTTAAGAAGCAAGAAACGACAGCACCCTACGACGTGGTCCCATCGATGCGACCCGTCGTCTTGGTGGGTCCCTCCCTCAAGGGCTACGAAGTCACGGATATGATGCAGAAAGCGTTATTCGATTTTTTAAAGCACAGGTTTGAAGGAAGGTAAGCTAATATAGACGGTGTTTTACTTAAACCTTGCTGTTTTTATTAGAATTGGGGTGTGACAAATCTTTATTTACATTACCTTAGTACTACTTAACTACATTACCTTAGTCCTCCTTACTCCTACTACTACTACTACTACTACTACTTATTTCTACTTACAAAATTGGTAAATATCTTTCAAATATTCTTAATAATTTTACGGAAAAAACACATATCATATATTAGAAACTCTACGCATTTTGTAGAAAAACTTAAATCAATCCAATTAGATCCCAAATATATCTTAGTCAGTTTCGATGTAGAATCGCTGTATACGAATGTGCCTATAAATGATTCAATTTCCATAATATCAGACTTATTTCACCATAATAGTATTGACAACTCACTTTTAGATCTAATTGAAGCATCAACATATTTTGTCTTTCAAGGAACTTTCTATGAGCAAACCTCAGGAGCAGCCATGGGATCTCCACTGTCACCGGTGGTAGCTAATATCTTCATGGAAGCTTTTGAGGAGGAAGCCTTAGAGTCTTCTACACTAAAACCAAAATCATGGTTCAGATATGTAGACGACACTTTTGTAATATGGCCACATGGTCCAGAAAACCTCCCTGGGTTTCTTGATCATCTAAATCAACAACATGCTAACAGAAAATTTACAATGGAAATTGGATCAGAAGGCACGATTCCCTTTCTAGATGTTCTTGTACAAAGGAAAGGGGATGGGTCCTTAGGACACTCTGTATATAGAAAACCAATGCATACGAACAGGTACTTAGATGCAAATTCCCATCATCATCCAGCACAAAAGCAATCAGTCATTAATTCAGGGCTCTCGCGATGTGTGACCAAACTTCTTTACAATCGGAAACAGAGAAACTGACTCAAGCTTTAAGAGGGTATGGATATTGCACTGATGATATTAGACGATCAATTAGAAAATATAATAATCCTACTCCACGAAATGATACTAAACAAACAAACAAACAAACAAAAGTATGCTTTATTGCAGCAGAAAAATTTTACAATTTTATGGACAAAGCAAAATATACCTAAAATAAGACATATCAAAACATTAATCGAAAAGAATTTCGATAGGTCAATGCTTTTTAAAAATGTAAATTATCAATTTACCAAATCGTAAAACACACGTTAGAATATAACATGACATTGCCGCAAAACAGTTAATGAATCCTAATAACCTTATAAAAGTAAACAAACACACATGTACGAGGTGAATAATTTCGATGACATTGAAATCAAAATTGCAACTATGCGACCTTAAACTCTATGTTATTATAGTTATACAAATAATTGTGGTGTTAAACAGAAGGTATAATGAACTAGTGTAGAATGTAGTATACAAAAAAGAATTAAATTTTGTTTTTAATCCAATACCTAACAAAAATAATTAAGTTTTAATTGAATGTACGACAGTTCTTTTCTCTATATGATGATTTTCAAAATTCTATGCTACGAGTTAGGACATGACTCACAAAAGATTTAAGTAAACAAGCGAATTTAGTGACAATTTAAAGAGACTTACTCGCTGTAAAAATCATTAACGCTGTAAAATGGTCTCTCAGTGAGGTATGCTTTGGTGTTTTTTCGAAATTGTGCAAGCATAGGGATAGATTTTAAATGTACTGGCAGATTGTTGTAAAGTTTTATGGCGTTGTAAATAATTGTTTTTTTATTAATTCTGAGGAAGGAATGGGAAGATATATATCATGCCTAGAGTTTCTGGTAGGGTATAGATGTTGTGGCCTTTCTGGGAGGGTGTTTATATGTTTTCTCAGCAAACATACCGTTTCCAAAATAAATAATGCAGGAAGTGTTAATATTTCATGTTTTTTGAAATAGTATTGGCAGTGAGCTCTATTATTTAGGCCAAACAAATAACGAATGGCTCTCTTTTGAAGCATAAAAATATTACGAAATTGCTCGGTGGTACAGCAGCCCCAAAAGGGAAGGCCATAGCGGAGGTGGGATTCAAATAAAGAGAAATAAGTAAGTCTGGCAGAAGGAACGTCTAGTTCTTTTGAAACTGATCGAATGGCGAAGCAGGCGGTAGAAAGTTTTTTCGTTAAGGTGTCAATATGATTAGACCATTTTAGGTTGTTATTTATATTTAAACCCAGGAATTTAACCGACTCTACGTATTCAATATTGATGCTATGTACCTGAAGTGGTTGTAAAGTTCCCTTATAAGATAACGCCACCGTTTTATCGACATTAAAATAAAGCATATTGGAATCGGACCAAGCCTTAATTATAACCAAGTCTTTGGAGATACGAGAGTGTAAAGACGTTGTATCAAAATCACTCCATGTTATGCTTGTGTCGTCAGCAAAAAGGGAAATTCTTCCATTAATTTTAAGGTTCGTGATATCATTAACGTATAACAAAAAAAGAATAGGTCCCAAGACTGAACCTTGAGGAACTCCACTTGTAATCAACTTACAATCAGAATCGGAACCATTAGCCCTTACAAGTTGTTGGCTTTTCCCAAGATAAGATTTGAACCAATTTAAAGAAGTACCACGAATCCCATAAAAATTTAGTTTGTTTATCAGAATTTCATGACTAACACAATCAAAGGCTTTCGCATAGTCACAAAAAACTGAGGCAGTTGGGTGGTTGTTATTGAGAGATAAGTTGACGCCTCTAAGCAACGTGAACATGGCGTCGCTGGTGCACTTGTTGGGTAGAAATCCGAACTGCTCCGGGGATTATCTGATGTTTCAGGAGAAATGGCATAAGACGATTCTTCAGTAGCCTTTCGATGATATTTTGATAGCACTGGTAGTAGTGCAATTGGGCGATAATTCCAAGAGTTACTTTTTTCGCCGCCTTTATGAAGTGTAATAATTATAGCTGTTTTAAGGCAATCAGGGAATACACCTTTTATAAAGGACTCATTTATTAATGTTGTAAGGGCCTCTATGACTGGGAGTGGCAAGTTCAGGAATATTCTAATTGATAGGCCATCAGTGCTACACGAAGATTTACTTTTGATATTATTTATTACCTTCAATAGTTCAGTGTTGCTAACGGGACTTAAGAAAAAGCTATCAGCTAAATTTTTTGAAGGAGGGAGAAACGAAAGAGGGTCCAAACTTGGCGAGATACTAGAGGTAACATTTTTGCTTACATTAATAAAATAATCATTTAGATCATTAGCCCCTGGCAAGATCTGAGTCACAGAGTTTGATTTGTTTCTGAGGTTATTGATGATGGACCAGGTTGCTTTTGAAACGTTATTTGAGTTTGTTAGACGTTTTCAGTAGTGTAATTTTTTTGCTGACTTAATAAGAGTAGTGTAGATCCTCCTATAGTTAGAGATATAGTCGAGAATAAAAAAGGAGTCGGTGAATTTTTTTATATATGAGAGCGAGCGCATATTTTTAGCAGAAATTCGTATTCCTTTCGTGGTCCACGGTTTATGCCGCTTAGGTTTGATATTCTTAAGCGGGAAGGCCTTGTTAAAAGCACTTAAAGTTTTATTTAAAAAAGTTCTGAAGTTTGTGTTGACATTATCAGATTCAAAATTCCAATTGGTGTTAAAGCAAATATTATGAAATATTGACCTGAGTTATAGACCTGTGATTGCACCTCTGATGGAGAAAAAATCAGACGCCATTTAATCGATGATAGAAGAAGAGTTTTTTGAAATTCTAGTTGTCGAGGATATATGCATTGAAAGACCGAAAGAGTCGAATATAGAAATTAGATATTTTTGGATGGCACAAATAGTAGCATAGTCAATATTACTAATAAGGAATTACCGATAGGAAATGTAGTTCTTCCATTTATACACGGAACCACAGACAAGATTGCAAGGTTACTTCGCCGGTCCAACATACGTACAATCTTCAACACACAGAAGAAAATTGGACAATGTTTGAGATCGCCAAAGGACATTCCTTGTTCCTGTGGTGATGTCTATATTGGAGAAACTGGACGATCCATATCGACTAGGCTTAAGGAACATGAACGATGTATCAGAAAGAAACAAATTATACAATCTGCTGTATCTGAACACCAACATTCTACTGGGCATGTCATAAATGTAAAAGAAACCAAAGTTCTTGCATCGGTTTCGGGACTCTATAAACGCAAAATTAGAGAATCTATTGAAATTTATAAGCATCCTAACAATTTTAATAGAGATACGGGCTTCAGTCTTCATCATACGTGGAACAGGTCGACTATAAATAGCCGACCTGGGTCTCTGCGAGCTCATTCAGTGTTCCGATCTCGTGAAGTGACGATCCCTGAAGATGCCTCGTGCAATCAAAGGCGAAACGTCGGAAAGTTATTCCATTTTGACACGGTCTAATCCCAAGAACCATGATTTCTTAATTACCTTAGTGTTCCCGACCTACCCCTTAAAAGCAAAAATAAATAAAAACGAGATGTTGTTTAATAATCTTTTTGAAGTTGGTTTAAATTCAGAAAAGGTATAAATAAATATGTAATTGAAGAAAGTAATAAAAAATGTTTTCGAGTCAATTTTATGGTTTTTAACGCAATATTTTAATTTCCAGGATAATTATAACCAGGGTAATGGCGGATATATCTCTAGCCAAACGGTCTCTACTCAACAACCCTTCGAAGAGGGCGATCATGGAGCGGTCCGCGACGCGATCTACCTGCCTCAACGAGGTTCAAGCCGAAATAGAGAGGATATTCGAACTGGCTACTACGATGCAATTAGTAGTGCTGGATTGTGATACTATAAACCATCCTTCACAACTTGCCAAAACTTCACTAGCTCCTTGTATTGTTTATCTTAAAATTACTAGTCCTAAGGTACGTACAAAGTTAAGAAAGTGGAAGTTTTCAAACGAGGAGATATTTTCGCGCGAGCAGATAGCCGAGTTCAGGAATCCTTCGAGTTGGAACACAATATTTTTCACACGAGTAATGTACAGGGTGGTCTTTATATTTTGACATGCATTTTCATCCTTTATTTTTTGAGATTCAAAAAAAGTGTAAATATGAAAGTCGTAGATCTTGATGTGTGGTATCTTTTGCTGATGAGATAAAAAACAAAAGAGTATCGAAAAGCTGCAAAAACTACACAACTTTTGTTTTTTAAATGGCACACCCTGTATATTATTAGATACCTTACAAGATCTTTTATTAACGAATTCAAAAATGTGTGATGTGATGGCATTCGGTTTAGCCCTTCCAGAAATATGGAATTACAGGTTGGCTTTGATTGAATATCGGATTGTTGCCACGAACCAAATGAGCTGATATTACTCAGCCAACATGGCATCTGAAATATTTTATTTTGACATTTTGCGTCATAATTTTTAAAAAGTTAAAATACAATTTAAAAATGGGTTATTCAGATAAAGAAAAACTAGAAATTATTAAATTACATTACTCGAAAAATTCAAATACTGCTCTAGTTCAAATACGATATAATTATTAGTTACATCCTGGCTAAAGATTTCCTAATAGAATTACTGTTTGTGTAACTCTGTTTTATTTTACTTTTGTTCATTAATTTCAAAACAAATCAATTAATAATTAATTTTAAATCTTTTCGATATTATTTTGTTTCGTATTCAAATACATAATCGCAACCCTGTGATTCGTCAAGAATACGGAAGAAACTTCCTGGCTCACGCAGCGCAGGTCAAGATACATTTTTAAAAATCAGTACTGCACTAACCACATGTGACAACGGAACTCGTTCATTTCGTCGGCCGACGCGTATTTTCGGATCGGTTTCCCGAGAAAATTGGAAAATTGGCAAGATTGATGTAGTGTGATGGTCTTCTAGGGCGAACTGAGTAACCCAGCCACTGAAACTATTCGGTTCTACTGTGATAGGTAAGCGATTGTGTTTCCTTTCATCAATTAATTAATTTTGCTAATTATCAACGTTTTGTTGTTTTAAAAGTTACCCAATACAGTCCGCCATATATCGAATTTTCATATTTCCTACATCATTTTGGGCCTTCTTCACCGGATGGAGATCAAATTGAATATTTAATAACTTAAATTGCTTTAAAACAGGATTCGTTGGTAGCCATTTTCTTAATTCCGATCTTATTTTTAATTGCGCACGCTTGGATATCTAACCTGTCGTCTTTCGTCAAACCGGCGGGCTACATTCGTTCCGTTCCACATCGATTCGCCGTCGCGACGTCACTCTGACGCCCGGCGCCAGTCTATTGTTATTTTTTTAATCTCGCAGTACCACATTTAATAAATAAGTATTTTCATACATTTAAATTCAGAAATAACTTATTCTCGTTCTTCTTTAAATATAAACAAAATACTCATATGTGCATATTTTGCGAACTTTAATTATTTCAATAAATAATACAATTTATTTATTCTACTTTGCCATCATATAATATTTATGTGGCAAGTACCATTCGCCTAACTTTGCACTATTGATATTTGTTTTGCGGCATCACAACTTCTGATATTTTTTATTTTGTTTGTATTATATCACAAATAAAATAGCATACAATTTTGTGTAGGTATAATTGTTGTCTTATATATTGACCATCAGCAGGCATATGTTAAAATAACAGCATTTATTGAAATAGTAAATAAAATATATTTTGATATTTTTTAACGCTTTTCTGATTTTTAATTTTTTTCTTGTTCTACTGAACATCTTTCAAAATGTCAGATAAATTAACAAAAGCTAATTTAAAACGAACCATCGCACTCAAGCGGTTGGAAGAGGCACACGAAATTGGGCTGCAAGCCGTTTCTGATGACTCCTTAAAATCTAATTTTTTAGTCAGAGCAGATTCTGTTGACAGCACTTTTAATGAATTTCAATCAGCTCATAATACTGTCATATCTTTAATTGACGACAATGATTTCGCAAAATATGATGAAATGAGGCGTGCTGCAGACAAAGCTTATTATGGCATAAAATCTTTAAAACATGATTTTCTCTTAAGTAGTCAAGCATCTCTATCTGCTAATACCTCAGCTAATTCCACTTTCGCTGCTCCCACAAAAATAAAGCTTCCCAAGCTCAATTTGCCTATTTTTGATGGCAATTATAAAAATTGGCCTAGTTTTTTTGACTTATATGACAGTCTTATTCATGATAATACTGACTTATCGAACATTGAAAAATTTCAATACTTGCTGACGTCATTAGACAAGGAACCCTTAAGTTTAGTTAAGGGCATCCCCCTTACAGAACTTAACTATTCTGTAGCCTACGATATGCTGATAAAACGTTATCAAAATAAACGTATTCTAGCTACACAATATTATAATGAGCTTTTTCATGCTCCGTCTGTTCAAAAAGCTTCCGCAAAGGAACTTAGACAAATTTTAAATATTTTTTCTGAGAACATAGCTGCTTTTAGAGCCTTAAATTTCCCAGTCGAACATTGGTGTTTTTTATTGTTTAATCTGTTGATAAATAAATTGGATTCAAAAACTAGAACTGACTTTGAGCTCGAACATGGTTTTAATCAAACCCTGCCGACCTTTAGGCAATTAATTTCATTTTTGGAAAAACAGTGTTTAGCCTTGGAGTCGGTTAATTATTCTTTGAAAAGTGCGGAAATCCCAAAAGGTAATAAAAAATCGTTTCTCAATTTAATGCTTGACCCCGATGTTGATAATAGGAGTAACAAAAAATGTTTTTTATGCTCGACTTCTCACGCATTATATAAGTGCCCTGCTTTTTTGGCGAAATCGCCGCATGACAGGTTTTCATTTGTCAAACAGCACAAATTATGCGTCAACTGTTTAGTATCTCCTCATTCTCTTAAAAATTGCGGGTCTTCTCACAAATGCAGGGTGTGCAAATCGCCACACCATACCACTTTGCACTTTGGTAAAACGTCTTCTACAATACCTTCAGTCCAAGGACAGCCCTCTCATAGGGATACTTTTCAAGGAACTTCTATGCCCCACATTTCTAGTTCTGACCCCATTATTAATTCTACCGAGCCAATTACTAATACTCATTGTATTGCGAACCATTTTCCTGCCTGTCAACAAACTATTCTTTTGTCTACGTGTGAAGTAGACATCAAAGATATTCGAGGTAATTTTCAGAAAATTCGGATACTTCTGGATACCGGGTCCATGGCAAATTTTATTTCTGAGTCTTGCGTACGCCGACTTGGTCTTAAACGTAAAAGTTTTTCTGTCCCCGTTGAAGGTTTAAATGGAATGTCTACTTGCATTAAAAATGGTTCTACACAGTGTATAATAAAACCTCATGGTGAACCAAATCCCTTACTTTCGTGTGAAGCTATTATCATACCAAAGGTTTGTTCTAACCAGCCTAAGATTCATATTAATCCTGATCAACTTGAACACATTAAATACTTGAAGCTTGCTGATAATAATTTTCACACGCCGGGTCCTATCGACATGCTTATTGGTGCTGAACTCGTACCTCTTGTATTAAGATCTGGTCGTATTATTGGGAGTCCTGATCAGCCTGTTGCTTTGGAGACCATCTTTGGTTATGTGTTGCAGGGAAAAACCAATGTTTCTTGCGAAGCTTCAACCTCTCTTTTGAGTTGCTACATCTCAGTAGAGGATAATATTGATATTGTATTACGTAAATTTTGGGAAATTGAGCATCTTCCTAAACAATCGTTTTTCTCCCCTGAAGAAAAACAATGTGAGGAAATTTATAAAACTCTGACGTTTAGGGATACTTCGGGACGATTTTCGGTACCATTACCATTTCGTCAATCAAAGCCTAAATTTATTGACACTTACTCTCAAGCTTATCGCCGCTTCGGCATGCTTGAAAATCGTTTTTGCAAAAACCCCGACTTGCATACAAAATATGTAAAGTTTATGCAAGATTACTTAGATAAAGGTCATATGTCTTTGGTTCCCCGAGACGATTATAGATCTTTATCGGGTTACTATATCGCCCACCATGCTGTCTTCAAACAAGAGGCATTTGACTCTAAAATTAGAGTTGTATTCGACGCAAGCTTGCGTGACATTAACGGTGTTAGTCTTAATGACACTCTTCTTGTAGGTCCTAAATTACAACAGGATATTTCTACGCTTCTTTTAAAATTTCGATTTTTCGCCTACGTCTTTGTTTGTGACATAAAGCAAATGTACAGACAAATTTCTGTTCATCCTGAGTTTTGGACCTATCAACGAATTTTATGGCGTTTCAAACCGAGCGATCCTCTTCAGGAATATTTCTTACGTACTGTGGTTTATGGAATTAATTCTTCCCCATACTTGGCCTTAAGGACTTTAAAAGAACTTGCGGCGCACGAAGAAGCTTCTTTCCCTAAGGCTGCTCAGGCTATTCGCAGTCAATTCTATATTGATGATGGACTACTAGGAAGTGATTGTTTGGAGTCAGCTTTAGCACTTCGATCTGACGTCATTGAGGTTATGAAAAGGGGAGGTTTCGAAATGAGCAAATGGGCAAGTAATCACCCTTCTCTCTTGGCTTCTATTCCATCTTCTGATGTTCAAAGTTCTTGTACTTTTGATAAGGAGGAACCATCATTTATTAAGGTACTTGGTCTCAAATGGAATACTAATTCAGATGCTTTTTCATATACTTACACCCCTGTCGACCGTCCTTGTACAAAAAGAAATATGTTATCGGAGATTAGTCGAATCTTCGATCCCCTTGGATTTATTGCTCCTTGCCTTCTACTTGCCAAACTTCTTTTGCAGCGTTTATGGGAATCTAAAGTTTCCTGGGATGAACCCCCGTCTAAGGCTATTTCAGATATTTGGGATACCTTTAAAGCCGAAATGCCTCAACTTGGTATTATAAAAATTCCTCGGTACGTCGGGTCTACGTTAATATCTCGAATTGAATTACACGGTTTTGGCGATGCGTCACAAAACGGATATGCCGCTGTTTGCTATTTTCGTGTGGAGGAAACATCTGGAACAGTAAAAACCTTCCTTGTTTGCTCGAAATGTCGAGTAGCGCCATTAAAAACTCAGTCTATTGCTAGGCTAGAACTCATGGCCGCCATTTTGTTAGTTGATCTAGCTATTTTCATTAAGGAAAGTTTTGCTGATCTTATTACTTTTGACGATCTATACTTGTGGTCAGATTCTATGGTCACACTTACTTGGTTGTCTTCTTCCCCGCACAAGTGGAAAACCTTTGTAGCTAATAGGGTTAACCATATTCAAGAGCTCATACCCGTTTCTTCTTGGCATTTCGTTCCATCAGCGTTGAATCCTGCTGATTGTGCCAGTCGCGGTCTTACCCCTGCGCAACTTTTAGATACAAAAATATGGTGGTCTGGTCCCGAGTTTCTTTCACAAGCAAAGGATTTCTGGCCAACACAACCTAATTTTTATTCCCCAACCGATCCTGACGTATCTAAGGAAGAAAACACTGTGGTTTTATCCAACATTATTTCTTCCCCAAATTTTATTCTTCTTTTGTTAGAGAAATTTTCTAGTTGGCTGAAAATTCTAAGGATAGTTGCTTATATTCTTCGTTTTATTTCAAATATAAAATTAAAGTCAAACCTTCACGGTATTTTAAGTTCTCGTGAAATTGGCTCTTCACTTAAAGTTATCGTAAAGCACGTCCAACAAGAGACGTTTTCAGATATTATTTTAAAAATAAAGCAAAATTCCTTGCTACCTAAACCTTTTAGAAAACTTGCTCCTTTTATCGACGCTGATGGTTTACTAAGAGTTGGTGGTAGACTCAGAAAATCTCAATTTTCATATGATGTCAAACATCCAATTTTACTGCCTAAGTCCCATAGGCTTACTGAGTTAATAATTGAATTTACTCATAACACATATCTGCATCCTGGGCTTAAAACGATGCAATATTTATTACTTCAACAATTTTGGATCCTTTCGCCTCGGAGTGCCATCTATAAATGCCTTTCAAAGTGCATTAAATGTTTCCGATGTAAACCCAAGTCATACAATCCCTTTATGTCCGATTTGCCTGCTCTCAGGGTTTCTGAAATCAAAGCATTTTCTTCTGTCTGTGTGGATTTTGCTGGTCCCTTTTCTCTTTTAATGACTAAACATAGGGGTGCTAAAACTTATAAGGGTTACGTCTGTGTATTTGTTTGTACAACTACTAAGGCAATACATTTAGAGGCCACTTCCGATCTCAGCGCCGAATCTTTTTTGGCTGCGTTCAGGCGCTTCGTTGCCAGACGAGGCAATTGCATAACTTTAACAAGTGATCAAGGCACAAACTTTAAAGGAGCCTATAATATGCTTCTTGATTTGGCGCAAAAGGCTGCTCAAGCCCTATCTATCACTTGGAATTTTAACCCCCCTGGTGCTCCAAGCTTTAATGGACTTGCCGAAGCGGGTGCCAAATTATTTAAAAGTCATTTTTACCGTGTTTTAGGAACCCAAAGCTTTTCTTTCGAAGAGTTTTATACTATTTTAACGCAAATAGAAGCGGTACTAAATTCAAGGCCACTATGTGCTATGAGCGAAGATCCAAACGACCTTCAGCCTTTGACCCCTGGTCATTTTTTAGTTCTCGAGCCTTTAAACAGCTCTATTCCAGACCCTGATCTCAGTCATTTAAACCTGAACCGGTTAAATCGTTGGCAATTAATTCAGCGAATCCAGAGTGATTTCTGGAAACGGTGGTCCACCGAATATATTCATTCCCTTCAGGAAAGATCCAAATGGACAGTGCCGTCACCTCCAGTTAATCAAGGCGCTCTTGTTCTCATTAAAAATGAACAAACCACTCCTCTTCACTGGGAGCTAGGTAGGGTAATTAAATTGCACCCTGGACAAGACAATGTAGCTCGCGTGGTAACACTGAAGACGGCTCGCGGAACTTTACAAAGGCCCGTTCTCAAGATATGCCCGTTACCAGGCAACTAATTTTTTTATTTTTTTTTTTCTTCTTTAATATTATTTACTTTTGAAATTAAGTTTAATTTTTTTTCTTATTCCTAAGTTTAAAAACATTCGTTTTGGTGGGGTGAATGTTTGTGTAACTCTGTTTTATTTTACTTTTGTTCATTAATTTCAAAACAAATCAATTAATAATTAATTTTAAATCTTTTCGATATTATTTTGTTTCGTATTCAAATACACAATCGCAACCCTGTGATTCGTCAAGAATACGGAAGAAACTTCCTGGCTCACGCAGCGCAGGTCAAGATACATTTTTAAAAATCAGTACTGCACTAACCACATGTGACAACGGAACTCGTTCATTTCGTCGGCCGACGCGTATTTTCGGATCGGTTTCCCGAGAAAATTGGAAAATTGGCAAGATTGATGTAGTGTGATGGTCTTCTAGGGCGAACTGAGTAACCCAGCCACTGAAACTATTCGGTTCTACTGTGATAGGTAAGCGATTGTGTTTCCTTTCATCAATTAATTAATTTTGCTAATTATCAACGTTTTGTTGTTTTAAAAGTTACCCAATACAGTCCGCCATATATCGAATTTTCATATTTCCTACATCAATTACAATTAAAAACATTGTTAAAGTGATCAAATCAGTTAAAAGAAAACCCAGGAGAGTTAGAAGAGATAAAAAAATTTAGTTTGAGTATATTGCTTAATTTTGAAGGTATGATATTAAACTAATATTATTTAAACTTAAACACTTTTTTTTGTCATTGCAGAAAATTTAGAAGTCCACAAAAAATGTTGCAAGAAGAATAAATAAATCTGCCTTCAAAATTAAAACTTTTTGTATAAATATTATCCTTATAGATATTTACCCGTCCGGGTTTTGACAGAAGATCAAAAGTTGCAAACAATATATTTTTGTAAAGAAATATTGCGGTTTTTAAACGAAGACAGAAACTTTTTAAATCGTTACAGTTGAAGTTCACTACTGCAGGTGTGCATAACCGTAAAAATAAATGTTATTGGGCTACCAATAATCCGAGACAAATTCAACCAAACAAACTATGTCTAGTGCGACATTTTAAAAAACCGTTTAATAGGACCAATATTCTTTTATCTAAATCTAAATGGGGCAAGATATCTTCTTTTATTACAAAGCGAAATTGAAGATTTGCCAGTTCGTGAATATAATAATCTTCTTTGGCAGCACCCCCTCATGACATTCAAAAAGTAACTAATTTTTTGAATAAAAGATATAACTTTTGGATCGGAAGACATGGAACTATTAGGTGGCCTGCCAACAGTCCCGATTTAACACCTCTGCATATATTTTTGTGGAGATATTTAAAGAATTAAGTCTACTACGATAAACTACATTGAAACGATACAAAATAGGATAATAGAATAGAATAGAATACCTAGTTTATATTACCACAAAGTACCGGGTGGCCAACTAAGAATGGACGCCGGCCATAACTCGCTAACCGTTAATCATATAACTTGGGGTGAAAAAAAATATTAGCTAAATCGACTAAGAGAAATCGCTGGAAAATATTTCGAAGTTCCGCATATGGCCGCTAGGGGGCGCAACTGTTATGGTCAATCAGAAAAAGGGCTGTTTCTTAAAAAATATTCATGTAAAGGTATATTATAAATACTGCCATCGTAAAGAGTAGAAAAATTGTGATTTTTTTGTTAAGGATATTTTGCTCTATCTCGTAAAATGTAGTGGTGGGGGAAGGTCAAACATGTTTTTATTTAAATGTCAATAACTCCGTTATAAGTCAACGGAATTGAACAAACTAGGTCTCGTTTAAAAGAGCCCATCTTAACTAATAATCTGATGTAAAAAAAAAATCCGATTTGATTTAGCCGTGGTAACTAGAGGGCGCTGATTGACATCACAACAATTATTACGCATTATTTTGAAAATTTTAAATAGCACGCTATATCTCTTTTAACACAATTTAATAGAGGAGGAAATTCTCAATAAGTCATTGCAAATTTCCGCTTCCTAACTTTTTTCAAACCGGAAATATAAATAAAACAAATATTAGGGCGCTGGGTACGCAACATCTCCCTAATCTGTATGGACATAGCCTACATCACAATAATTCAGTAATAATACCACAGATAATATTCAACGCAAATCGCTAAAAATTATACTAATGTTCTGAAATAACCACCAGGTGGCGCAGTAGGAGTCAATAAGTGCAATATTAAATTTTCATTATAATGGGAAATGAAAGCCATTTAAATGGAACGTGTGAAAGAAACGATAATAAAAATATAATTCAATTAATGCCGCCCTAAATGTTCAAATTGTCGGCCATCGTTTTCGATGCACTTATGCATCCTATCTCGCGTGGATAAAACTGCAGCCTCCAGTTCACCAACTGAAATAGTATTTATACAGTCTCTTATTCGCTGAATCATATTTTCCCGTGTAGTGGGTCTGGTGGCAAAAACTAAATCTTTCACTCGACCCCATAAATAAAAATCTAAACACGTTAGGTCGGGTGACCTAGCTGGCCATGGAAGGGTGCCGCCTCGCCCTATCCATCGGCCAGGATAGTGGGCATCTAAAAATTCCCGAACGTTGACGGCGAAGTGCGCTGGACAACCATCGTGCTGGTATACCAATCGTTGTCGGACGTTCAGAGGTACGTCCTCCAACAAAATCGGCAATTCCTCCCTTAAAAATCTTAGATATCTCTCACCATTCAATGGATTATCGAAAAAAAATGGTCCGATAATTCGTCCGCCTAAAATCCCTGCCCAACAATTTACAGACCAACGGCCTTGGTGCTGGACTTCGCGCATCCAATGTGGATTTGTTCTGGACCAATAATGTGTATTGTGAAGATTGACACGTCCATCGCTCTGGAAGGTAGCCTCATCGGTCCACAATATTCGCCTCAGAAATTGCCGATCTTCCCTCATTACACCCAAAAGCCAGTGACAATGGTTTAGTCTGTGATCAAAATCTGCAGCAGTCAATTTCTGATGCAGCACTAAGTGATATGGATGTAACCTAAAACAAGATGAAGATATTTAATTGATGTTCCAGGAAATTATTGGTTTTCTAGGCTTAAAGACCTATGTGACATCAGAATCACGTGACTTTTGTTAAAAAATATGTCCAGTTTATATTTGCAATGTCGTTGCTTACCTGTGCTCTTTGAGTATATTTTGAACAGTGGTTCGCGTTACTCCTAGGTCTAGCGCAATAATTCGAGTACTTAGTTGAGGATTAAACCCGATATACGCTAGCACATTAATTACATTCTCTTCGGTGCGTCCTCTGCGTTGTCTGCGGTATACGGGAATATGCACGTTTCCAGTGGTTCGCAAACGTTGGATCACTCGAAGAAAAACCTTTTTACTTGGGTGACGTCTCTGCGGATATTCCTGCGCATATACTCTTGCAGCAACCGTAGCATTTCTCAAACATTCAAAATAAACACCTATCATGTCGAATAGTTCTTGATTTGTATAAATCATTTTGTTCTTAACACAACGCAACACGAACAATAACAAATCTTGAACAAGAAAAATACGAACTACAACAATAACATGAACAACAGCAACTAGAAAAACTCAAAAAACACGAAAATCTCGGACAAAAACGCGAAATGATAGCAATACTATTAGGAAATTCAAGAACGATAAATAGCAACTAAAAGGCACTGACAAGAAACTATTGTTTATTTTTTGACGTATTACTTTCAATTTTGTTTTCACAGCCTACTATTTTTTTTGCTTGATGTAGCAGAAAATTGCTAAGGAATTATTATTTATCTATGTTTTTAGTTTATTGTTATTCTTGTGCATAAATTGTCGATTTTAAGAAAAAAGAATATATTAGGATTTTTCTTATTTATTACCTTATAATATCTAACTTACTGAAAATAGAGTAAACTACAAAAAAATATAGAGAAAAGTATTTTATTTCAGAACATTAGTATAATTTTTAGCGATTTGCGTTGAATATTATCTGTGGTATTATTACTGAATTATTGTGATGTAGGCTATGTCCATACAGATTAGGGAGATGTTGCGTACCCAGCGCCCTAATATTTGTTTTATTTATATTTCCGGTTTGAAAAAAGTTAGGAAGCTGAAATTTGCACTGACTTATTGAGAATTTCCTCCTCTATTAAATTGTGTTAAAAGAGATATAGCGTGCTATTTAAAATTTTCAAAATAATGCGTAATAATTGTTGTGATGTCAATCAGCGCCCTCTAGTTACCACGGCGAAATCAAATCGGATTTTTTTTACATCAGATTATTAGTTAAGATGGGCTCTTTTAAACGAGACCTAGTTTGTTCAATTCCGTTGACTTATAACGGAGTTATTGACATTTAAATAAAAACATGTTTGACCTTCCCCCACCACTACATTTTACGAGATAGAGCAAAATATCCTTAACAAAAAAATCACAATTTTTCTACTCTTTACGATGGCAGTATTTATAATATACCTTTACATGAATATTTTTTAAGAAACAGCCCTTTTTCTGATTGACCATAACAGTTGCGCCCCCTAGCGGCCATATGCGGAACTTCAAAATATTTTCCAGCGATTTCTCTTAGTCGATTTAGCTAATAATTTTTTTTCCCCCAAGTTATATGATTAACGGTTAGCGAGTTATGGCCGGCGTCCATTCTTAGTTGGCCACCCCGTACATTATTGTATAAGGGTCGTCAAAAATTATATACATAAAAAATAGAAAAAGCATAAAATTAAAAATAAATACAAACTTATAAAACACATAAAAAAACAAACACAAATAAAAAACGTACTTGTAAAACATCTTAAAAAAATTTTTTTTTTCGAAAAATAAATACACAAAATATGCAATTAAAATATAGAAACTGAAGAATTCGCACAAGAATATAGAGTAAGAAAAACAAGACAAACTATTAGTATAAATACTATCATGTGTCAAGCAGTAACGAAACGCTCAAGACTGCAAATAGTCTTGTACCGAATAGAAAGCTTTATCAATAAGAAATTGTCTGACTTTGTTCCTAAAGCTGTTGCCACTAAGAACTTTTTAGTGTTTGGGCAGTTTATTAAAAAGGGTCAGACAACTGTAGTATGGAGATCTCTGAAAGAATGCGTTTTTATGAGTTGGTACACTGATGACATTCTCATTTCTAGTCTTGTACGAATTAATCTCTCCCAGTTTGACAAATAATTTAAGGTTATTGTTTGTATAAATTAGACACTTAAAAATATATATACAGCGCAATGTTAAAATTCCCTTTTGAGGAAATATAGGCTTACAACTATCCAACGGCTTGAGATTGAAAATCAGTTTTAAAATACTTTTTTGTCCAATAAAGACTCTCTCCCCTACTGCTCTACCTCCCTATGAAATAATATTATTAGATAGGTGGTTGTAAGCCAAAGAATAATAAACACTAAGCAAGCCAGACTGGTTTAGTGTATTCTTTAAGTTTTAGGGATGAGCCTGTAATAGTTTCCAAAACTTTGCTAGACTTTTACAATTTAATTGTGTTAAGGCTATCAAAATTCAAATTGAAGGGTTTACGAACAAACATATTCATATATGCAGTTTTGTCGGAGTTAATTATTAGATCGTTATTACGGCACCAAATCTCTATATCGCGACAAACGTTTTTTAAACTGCTGGAAAGGCCCTCCGGGGTATCTGCCGCTAATACCACTGACGTATCATCGGCATACATGGTAACGTATCCAGTACTAATATTTTCTAGCAGATCATTGGTATATAGTAAAAAAAGTAATGGTCCCAGTACTGAGCCTTGGGGAGCTCCAATATTTACAGATCTAGGTTCAGAATACACGCCTCCACTTACTATCATCTCACGCCCAGATAAATAGGAATTAATCCAGTCAGACATCGACAAAAAAAGATCTTTGTCTGTGTCCCTTTTAAAAACATAGGTTGTGCAGTTTTCGCTACTTTTGTTATTTATCTCATCACCCAAAGATATCATACATCAAGATCTACAACTTTAAGATTTACACTTTTTTTGTATCTCAAAAAATAAAGGGTGAAAATGCATGTTTTTCTTACGACCATAAAGTGCCTTCAGTAAGAGTTTTCATCTACTTTTCAACACCAGTGTTGGAAAACTGAATAATTGACTTGATTAATTACTGCAAATAAAATAAATTAAAATTAGGCTTTGCTTTTTTTTAAGTTTGAAAGAACATTCGATTCCAGAAACGAGGTATATCGATTATCTACCTAAAAGTAACTCAGACTGAACTTTTATTTAACTCAATTATACACAACAAGTTCTTAAATAAAAAAAGAAACATTGTTCTCTAATACCCAAAAACAATAAAAATGTGAAACAAAATTTAGAATAAATTTCTGTCCTTAAATTTTTTGATAGATTTTCTAACGTCTCTAGCTTCCAATTTCCAATACCGAAATACAATTATTTAAAAAAGGATTCAAGTTAACTATTTGTGAACAAACTTCAACAAAAAACTTAAAATTATTAGGTGTTGAAACTTATCTAGCCCTTAAAGACATCCATTCTGATACAGATCTAAAAGTTGAAGGTTTAAAAATTGTTAAAAAATAATTATTTTAAGATTGTAGATCCAATTCAGAAAGACTAAAACAAATTTTAAAAAATCTTTACACGGGATAGTTTTATTGGGCACCATTTTGCTCCACAATATTGGAATCATACTAATATTTTACTTATGCCACACTTATTTTTTGGACATGATCTAAAATAAATTGAATAAGTAGTTTCTATCGTCATTTTCAATTCGTTCCAGTTAATCCCTATGTCACAACTGTTCTAGCCTAGGTGCCATTTTGAAATTTGAATGTAATTTTTAGTTGTTTAATATTGAGTATTTGGTTTGTGATTTGAACTCTCTTAATTTCCTTATTAACCAATAAGGACGATACATTATTGGTTCAGAAAGTGGCTTTTGCGCTTCCCTGTATATTATGTATATTATTATTACGTAAAGTTAAATTTTCTTTGAGCATTAACGAATACTCTCGATTAGCGCAAATTCAATACGGTTCCCATTATTTATACATATCAAAAACTAGTTATTTTTTACATATAACAATTTCAGGTTTTACAAAGGTTAATAAAGTCAAGGGGGAAGAGCCAAGCTAGACACCTGAATGTTCAAATGGTCGCAGCCGAAAAACTAGCTCAATGTCCTCCAGAAATGTTCGACGTGATTTTAGACGAAAACCAATTAGAAGACGCGTGCGAACATATCGCTGAGTATTTAGAGGTAACTGCATATTTTACATTACCAAAAAAAAAAAAGTTTTTCCGTTATCGGCTATTATCAATAAATTGAAATAGAGACAATTAATTACTGTGATTTTCAAAATTCTCCAATCTACATAAAAATAATATTTCCTACTTGCGTGGGGAAAAGCGTCTTTTACGTGTATTTTCTTACCTCAGTTTTTTTATTTCGAGTTTACATCGACGCAGCAATTTTTCGAAATTTTCGGTTTTAGAAAATGTCTTACCAGTTGTCACTGCTTGAAAATCTGCTGTTGGTGTGCATTGTTGTCTTACCACTACTAAAGTGGATAAAGAAGGTTCTTTCAATTCTTGATTAGGCCGATTATCATGAACAGCGACAGCAACTGCTTGCAGAATTTGGTTAGTAGGAAAGAAATAACCGCTGGTGTCATGTATTTGCTGGTCATAGTGACTTACATTTTCTGTAGAGATTAATATAACTTACTGCATTTTTGTTTTAATCACACAGCACGAAACTTCTTAAAGCATTGCGCCTTGAATTTTTACTACCAGTGTATCTTTCCTTTCTTTGATGTGGCTCGCAAGCAAGTTTGCCAGTTCTGCTCTTCTGCAAGCTCCAGCAATACCGAAAATTATTGCTGTCTTAGTCATCAAGTAAATAATTATGATCTGAAGCCTCTGTCAAAAATTTCTCGATGTCATTCTTCTCTAAAACTTTGGACTTTTTTGGCCTGAATGCATCCTTTTTTTGTTTAATAAATGAAGGCCAATTGATAATATCGGCTTATATCTATGATTTATAATTAAAGATAGCTTCAACATTGAAAACTTTGACCATACCGTGGACTGGAAAACTCTCTTAATTAAAATTAATTCATGTAGTACAAGAACATTTTACTACTGAGACCAGATATAGCATTATTAATTCTTATGATAAGAGTAAATCATATCAGTTTATCAACTAATGCAAAATTCATATCTATTGATGTACAGAATATTTTTCATATAAACAGGGTGTCCCGTTTTCGTTGTTTTTATTAGTGCAGATAGAGAGTTGCGATTTTCGCGACTACTTTCTTGTAAAATTGAAAATATTGTATTTTTGAGCCCCCCTCTTATTTCAGTTGTTGTTTAACTTATCGAAAAGGTAAAAACTGGCTCTGATACAGTATTTCACGTAGAATCCAGTGCCGTAGTCAGATTTTTTATGTGAGCCTCATATATTTTTATTTTATATTATTCAGTTCACAATAAGCTTCTCGAAAATATATCGCCAGTAATTTGCATTTTTTTAGAGAGATCAGTTTTTGGTAGTTGGCTGCGATTGCTTAAACAAAACAAATGAATTTTTCACTACACTAAATTATTACCTTGTATATCCTTGTTTTATACTATTTTACAAGAAATGTTCAAATTTTAGCAATTTAATAATTCAATAATTATAATGTAAAATGCAAATAGATTTGCAATAACTATCATAGAATTATGTATCTTACATTGTTATAATTTTAGCCTGTTCCCTTGAAGAAGGTTCAAAATCGGACCGAAAACTCGGTTTTGTAACAAAAAGAATTATTATTAACCTGTTTTTCGGTGCTAAACCAGTGAATCTATGATTCTTGAAAAGTATTATTAATTGAATAAAATGAACATGTTAATAATTCTACGAATCAAACAAAAAAAAATCGAAACGAGACACCTTGTACCATGAGGTAATTGAAACTGTAAAAAACTTCTTGGCAATAAATAATACTAATTCGATGATTAATTAAGATTCTGGGGCTTTTAGTCTGTTTGGATAGACATTAATTTAAATTTAATGCCTGTTATGTCGATGAAAATATCAAAGACGTGGTTTTTAATCATCGTGTTTCTCTTATCGCTTGGTATTCCATAAATCGATAATAAAAGAAAAGGATGTTAAACGATTAAATTACCAAAACGAACTTTCTAGGTAAAAACATCAACATTCACGTCAAAGCCTCAGACGTCAAGGATTGGTTTGGAGGTTATTATTATTATCATTTTATACTGTTCGTCTTGTACCGTTTTATATCCATCAAATCAGTTCTTTTGAGGAGCTAATTTTGTTGTATTTATAGTTGCTATTAAGTTCTGTTATTACTTAATATTAATTTAATTTATAATGTTATTAATATTTATATCTACGCCGAATATGATTCCTTTTGACAATTTAATCTACAAAATTTTCAGCTGATTCGTAGGAATATGAATGATGACACTTGGGTAAACATCCAACGGATCAACTGTATTCGTTTTTCTCCGAATGACGTTAAAAGCTGCTTTTTAATGGCAACTGGCTGGCCTAAAAGGTGTATTTTGATTGACCAGTGATTATTTGATTTGCATTTTTAAATATTCCATAACAAACGGACGTAGTGTAACAATATAAATGTACCGGGTGACAATGAAACTACTACCCATTTGACAACGGCTAAAGATAAAAAGATGGAATTTGATGTGTTGATAGGGTTGAATATTCTGAACATTTGTAACATAAAAACAGTTGAATATCATTTCCAATTTCCCCGGAAATAACCGCGACCTCGTTATTTTAAATGGAACACCCTGTATATTTTCAGTTTTTTTAACTCTCTTAACTATTCTAAACAACTTTTGTATGGCATAAAATAAAGCCACTTAAAAATGTGCCATAATTCCCGTTTAATTGTATTTTATGGAAAAACGGAGTAGGCCAGGATAAAAACAATCACGGTTATTTACTCTTTATTCAAGCTTTCATCAAACAAAATGTCAAAAAAGAAAATGTTCCGAGTTTAAAACAAATGTGTTTTTCGCAATTCGATTTTTCAAGTTTTGATCAGACCCTGTACCATAACGGGTCAACTGACTGGAACAGATCCTTCACTACCCAATCTTACTTTTTTTACTTTATCCACATATGACAAAATCAACTTCCATAGACCGTTGCAAACTTGAAAATTTGATACCCTATTTTCATTTGTCACTTATTTAAACTGGCAAATTTGACCATAGATTTAAAATAATCTACTGTTCAAAGGAATTCTTTTTTTAATTGATTTTAAAAAAGAAACGAATATTATAAGGTAAAAACAAATGAACTTTATTATACCTAAAGATGATTAATATTAACTAATAATAAAAGAAATACATAATTTAGATTTTCAAAAACACGACCTTGTTCAATACAGGTCTTAGATTTTTCAACAATTTTCCCTAATACATTTTCTTTTTGAATTATACTAATATTATTAATAGCACTAATAATTCGATTTCTTAAAATGTCCAAATTTTCAGGTTGAGTTAAACTTTGATATGAATCCAGAAGAAAAAATCTACAGGTGTCAAATCAGGCGAACGTCCTGGCCACATTACAGGTCCATTCGTTTCTATCCATTGGTCCCCAAACCTGTCATTTACATAATTTACACACACTTGTTGAAAGTAGATGTTGGGAATGTGTGCAAGAGGTAAATTGTTCAAAAAAATCGGAAACTGTTGTTTCTAAAAAGTTCAAATAAGTTTGTGCTGTAAGGGGCTTATTAAAAAATATGGGGCCCACATTTCTCGTTCCTAAAACACCTAGCCACACATTAGCAACAAAGCGTTCTAGGAAAGATCGTTCTCTAAACAAATGTTGATTTTCATTTGTCCAATACCTTACGTATTGGCAGGGTTAGTTCCTGTTGGGGTATTGCTCTGTGTAGGGTGTTTGAGCCTGTTTTTTATTATGCAACAACTTGCCATAAACATACCTATTTGTTACGCCCTCGTAAAACTTGCCGTTTTAAAGAAATTACAAAGAACTTTTAGTCTACACCAGTAGAGACACGAAATGAAGTACGAGAATTTACAAAAAGTGCAACAATCTGCCAAGCCCACAAGTAATAAAAGTTACTTGTCAAAATTCAGTTATTTTTAAAAACCATTGAAACCTCTGTCAAGGTTAATATGATTATTTTAATTTTAGCAAAACTTTGTTTATAGGTAGTTATCACACTAGGTTAAGTTATCATTAACTTAAGTTTCATAAACAACTGCAAAATTGAAAATTAGGTACACTATGTTTATGATGTTATATTTCTCCAAAGCGAAAAAATGTCAGTTGACCTATTATGGTACAGGGTCTGATCAAAACTTGAAAAATCAATTTGCGAAAAATACATTTTTTTTTAAACTCGAAACATTTCCGTTTTTGACATTTTGTTGGATGAAGGCTTGACTAAAGAGTAAAGAACCGTGATTGTTTTTATCCTAGTTTACTCCGGTTTTCAATAAAATACAATTGGAAAACTATACATTTTAGGTTATGTTATACAAAGGTTGTTTAGAATTGTTAAGAGAGTTCAAAAAACATAAAATATACAGAGGTTCACAATATTCGACCCTATCAACGCACCAAATTCCATATTTTTATCTCTAGTATAGCAATATAAGTGGTTCTAAATATTAACATTATTAGAGCTTCCTTTGTTACCGATAATTTTTAGGCTTATTGGAGGGCGACGCATCCAGAGATTCCAAATGTACAAAGAGCGATAGCTGCTTCACCACAAGCCTCGCCCAGCGGTGATCAAGGCAGACCCACTTTACCAGGTAAACATCAAAAGAGCATGCTAGACTTCGCTTTATCTGTAAATATCAAAACACTACCCAACATTCTTATTACCGGACCAAGTCGTTTACTAACCACAACATCGATATTGGTGTGTAATTTTTTTCAAGTCTGTGATTTGTATAATTATTAAGAATCTTTCTAGTTTCTGATGACTTTAATTCTAAGTTCGTCTAATTTCCCCCTCTCCTTCTTCTTTTTTTATATTTTTAATTTTAAATAATAGCCTATTGTTAATGTATAGAGTTGATTAAAAGTGAAAACTCGTAGTATATCCCACTTTTTTTAACCAGCCAACACCAAAAAATTGTTTTATTCTTCTTCTTCAGATCCGGAAGTTTCATACTTGTACTAACAAATAATTTTCACTAGTTTTCATTGCCAATAATAAGGGGATTGTTAAACCTTAAATGTCAAATATGAGACATAGGGACAGTGTTGCTACGTAACAAACAGATTTTCAAACAGTTCGTTATGGAAATTTTGCTACAGATTGGATGACCATTTTGTATTATTTTTACAAAACGTAATGTAAATGCGGATTATGTAAAATTATGTGGGGATAAGAATAATTATGGCCGAAAAGTGAAATATCTGAAGAATGTGCTACCGGAATCGTCGAGTATGCACATGTGCAAAAGTTCCTTTTTATCTACACATTAACTGATACCAATTAAGGCTTAAAACGAAATAATATTCGTGACAGTTCATATCCGGAATACTAAAATGTACAGGGTGTTCCAGCGAGGACTGAACAGGGACCTATTTTCGACCTTCCTTGTATTTTGGAAAAAGTCAAAATAGCGAATCGATGTATTTTTTCTTGTAGAATCCAAAAATATCATCGAAAATATATTTGAACCAGAAACAAAAGAGTTACGCTATGCATCAGGTGTTTTTTAAATGGAATGTATCGTTTTTATACGATTTTTGGAAAGAGTGATTTTTTTTATGTCCGTTCTGATTAAAAGATTTGATTTTGCGATAGCTGTTTATATTACATTTTAATGTTTTACAGACTAAAATTTTAGCTTCACCTGTTTAAAATATACGATAGGTTGGTATAGGTGATCAAGGTAAAATGACGTTTGAATGCTTTGTCAATAAAAATTGACATTATTTTAATTATTGTCGAAGTCTTCACCTAAAAAAATATATATTTGACTCTGATCGAAATGAAATACTCTTTGGACGAGAGACTACAGATTGTTATGCTATTTTACAAGTGCCAAGAAAATGCAAGAGAAGCAAGAAGAAGATTTATTGCAAATTTTCATATAAATATATCCATCAATACAATTCTAAGGATAAAAAACCTATTTGAGGAAAATAAAACTTTACATGATAGAAAAAGAAATATACAAAGAAGAAGAAATCGAGACCAGGCCATTATAAATTATTTTCAAGTTAATCCAACCAAATCTATTTCGGATGCAGTTCGGGAAGTTCAGTACGGTGGCGGTGTAAGGCGCAGAGGAGTTACCCGAGGGACTGTTCACAGGACTCTGAAAATTCATAAATTTAGGCCTTTTCGTATCCTTCCACTTCAGCACCTAACACCGGCACAAAAAGAACTTCGCTTCCAATTTGTTTCTCAAATGGTAATTCGGCAAGAAAACGAAGACCCTGATTTATTCAAAAATATTGTGTGGACCGACGAAGCTACTTTCATAACATCGGGAGTATTCAACAGACATAATAGTCACCACTGGGCCGTTGAAAATCCAAAAAAGTTCCAGACTATTAAATTTCAAGGGAGGAATTCTATTCATGTTTGGTGTGGGATAAAAAACAATAAAATTTTGGGACCAATATTTTTTAACGGGACTTTAAATGGGCACAGATATTATTAGCTTTTAGAAAACGAAATTGAAAATTTTTTGGAAGACCATTGGCAGAATATCAGAATTTAATTTGGCAACATGATGGGGCGCCTCCTCATGCCGTGCATGATGTGGTTCAATTCTTAAATCGGCGCCATAACGAATGGATAAACGAAATGGAACATATGCTTGGCCGCCCAATAGCCCCGACCTCTCAGTTTTAGATACATTTCTTTGGGGCCATTTGAAGAACGTCGTATACAGATAACGAAACGAAAATATTCAAGAGATCATGGGAAAAATTGTCGATGAAATAATCCGCCTCAACCAGGAAAATCATATTGTAACAGCAAGTTTAGAAAGGCTACAAAGGGGTTATCGATGTTGTTTCGAGAAAAACGGCGGTCACATTGAAAACTTATGTTATTAGTACTTTTATTTTATTATTTAATAATTATTTTTTATTGAATTTCTTTTTCTATCATGTAAAGTTTTATTTTCCTCAAATAGGTTTTTTATCCTTAGAATTGTATTGATGGATATATTTCTATGAAAATTTGCAATAAATCTTCTTCTTGCTTCTCTTGCATTTTCTTGGCACTTGTAAAATAGCATAACAATCTGTAGTCTCCCGTCCAAAGAGTATTTCATTTCAATCAGAGTCAAATATATATTTTTTAGGTGAAGACTTCGACAATAATTAAAATAATGTCAATTTTTATTGACAAAGCATTCAAACGTCATTTTACCTTGATCACCTATACCAACCTATCGTATATTTTAAACAGGTGAAGCTAAAATTTTAGTTTGTAAAACATTAAAATGTAATATAAACAGCTATCGCAAAATCAAATCTTTTAATCAGAACGGACTTAAAAAAAATCACTCTTTCCAAAAATCGTATAAAAAACGATACATTCCATTTAAAAAACACCTGATGCATAGCGTAACTCTTTTGTTTCTGGTTCAAATATTTTTTCGATGACATTTATGGATTCTACAAGAAAAAATACATCGATTGGCTATTTTGAATTTTTCCAAAATACAAGGAAGGTCGAAAATAGGTCCCCGTTCAGTCCTCGCTGGAACACCCTGTACAGTTAATATTTATTAGCAATCAATATTTATTTATAACGAAACGTTATGTAGGTAATTATTATTAAATCAACTATTCTATGTAGATATGCAACATTTGGCAACCATGTGACAATCTAACAGTGACACATGGCTTTGTTTGTATTTACTTTTTTAAGGACGCTACTGGCAGTTAGGAATAGTAAAATGTGATACCAAATTATTTCAGTATATAATCATTTAGTACCACATACACAGGGTGTCCCAATACTGCGTTCTCGGTTGATATCTTGATAACGGATAGCGAGCTAAAAAAAGTTCAAACGCAAAAGTTGTGGAACAATACGAGCTACATAACCTAAAATTATTTTCAATTATACAGGGTGTCTCAAAAATCTGTAGCGAAGCAAAGTTGTGTTTTTTCTTACGGGACACCCTGTATATTTTTGCATATTTAGATTCTGCTCGTGATTCTACACATTTTTTGTATAACATGTCCTATGTCTAAATCTGATAGTTTTTCTAATATCCGCCATTTTGTAAAAAATTATGAATTGCAGTGCCTTTTTTCAAACGACGTGGGCCGTTGGCTTTTTGATATAGGATTATGATTTTTGGCAGGAACATTAACAAAAGTATGAGTTGACTTTCAACGTGAACAAAATTTGTCGGCGTTGTACAGAGGGTCCTAGATAAGTAGGAGAAATAAAAAAAATTAAAAACATCATGTTTTCATTTTTTTAAATGGAGTGTATAGTATTTTAATATTTTAGACTATTCGTGACCCAAAACCCTATCTTCGTTATAAATATGTCCTATACCTATTTGTCATAGTTTCCGAGATTTTGTCATTTTTGTATTTATTATTTAGTTTTCAATGGCAATCGCCTTAGAATTTGCTTTTTTATCGAATTTATAGAATTTTCCGAGGAATCCAAAAATGTAATAATATACAGGGTGTTCAATTTAAAATCACAAAGTTGATATCCGAGGGACACTTTTGTATTTCAACTTTTTCTCTGTTATTAAAAATAAAGGAATTAAGGGGGGTGGCAAATCTCGGTGAATCACCCTGTACATTAATACACAGTAAAAAATGCAAAATTAAAGATTCAGTCCACTATTTTTCTTTATGTAAAAAGGCAAATAAATATTTTAATTAAAGAGACTCAACAGAAAAAGAAGTCCTACAATAACTTGATTAAATGTTCAATATGACCACCATTTCTTTCAACACACCCTTGTAGCCGATTTCGCGAAAGATGGCGCTTCTGTGGTAGGCAACATACGTTAAATTGCTCCTTATAAAAGTTACATTTTTAGAGTTTTGAGTTGCATTAATTTACAGTGAAACATTTCAAAGAGTTTTGCAGTATTCTGTTGTTCAGCTTATTGTCAGAATTTGAACGGATATAGTGTATTGTGCCCTAATTGTGCGAATTTGTGTAAACCGATAGGAAACTAATCAGCCGCCATCATGGGTCTGTCATCTGCAGATTTGCGAGAAATCAAAACAACAATTGTCAACACCTTTAATGAAAAATTTCTGCAGGATATCATCGACAAGGTGTCACAAGGCATTCAAAAACAGGTTGAGGAACAATTTAAAGCCCATAGAACACTTATCAGTGCTCTGGAGGACAAAGTCCTGAAACTTCAATCTGAAAATAATAATTTAAGAACATTAATAGACTGTCAGGAACAAACATCGCGCAGTATGAGTGTGCGCATTTTCGGTATGCCAGTGCATGATGGCCAAGACTTGCGGGCCGAGGTCCTAAATTTGTTTAACAACAGATTAAAAACAAACACTAAAAGCAGCGACATTCAAAAATACCATCCGCATATATTTATAATCTGTGTTTTTTTATATTGCATATAGCAATGTAAGAGAATAAATGGTATAGGATTCGCATACTGTAAATACCTCATAGGTTTGGTTTATTTGAATTTGTTTACTAGAATAATGACTAAATAATTTTGTTAAATCTAAATGCTGGGTAACTATGCGACGTTTGCATAATGCACTGCTATTATTATTATTGGTCCAGTTATTATTATTATTGTAGTATAATGTTTAATATATTAGTTCATAGGTATTTTGCTATAATAGTATTTTTTTATTATTATTCACAGATTTATTCTGGTAATTTTTTAAGGCGAGAGAAGTAAAAATTCTTTCCAATGTAGAAAATAGTTGATTGTCATGTACCCTACGGTATAGCTATATTTTATTAGGACAGATATGGTGATGACATTTTGTTTTTCCTGTTTCTAGCACAACATGCAAATTTAAATGGCCTTATTCTTGGTTATTTCGATTCTGCAAAAGGCCGTACTAGGCTGCTTTCTGATGGTATTGTAGGTATATTGAATACATTTAGTTTTGCCTTTTCCATGAATTAACTGATATGTGTATTGTAATTTACAAGATGATTTAATTTCTGGAAAATGGTTATACGATAGTGACTAACATATAGAGTTTAAGATATTAGCTGCAACTTTAATTTAAAGTTCGAATAGGAGCGTTTTTGATTTTTTTTTGTTGTCAAGTTACATTTTTGTTTTTGTATGTGATGTTCCATATGTATATGTATTTTTATATTTCCTTTCGCTATAGTTTTGTAGCTGGGGGACTGCTTGGGGGCGAGGGACGATTGTGGCGGGCTGTGTGTGGGGTAGCCTGGGGCTATGGATGACGTGGGCTTAAGCCGGACGGCTGGCTGTGGCGACAATCACAATAACTATAATAATAATGGTATTCATAATCGAAACAATTTTTTGCTAGGGCATTTGAATATTCGTTCAATCAACACAGGTTTTGACGAGTTTACAAATTATATGTCTCAATATAATTTCGATATATTTTGCATTACAGAGACCTGGTTAAATTCATTATATGATAGTAATTGTTTTAATATAGAAGGGTATAAATTTTTAAGAAAAGACAGGGAGGGCCGTGGTGGCGGAGTCGCACTATATATTAAAAGAAACTTGAAATTTTCTGTAGTCAATTTAAACATTACATTTAATGATTTTCAATTTATAGCAATATCTTTAAAAAAAAAACCAGACATTATTTACTACTTAATGTATACCGGCCGCCACACAGACGGGCAAAATTTCAAAAAGCTGGCCAGAACCCCAATTCGGGAAGATTGCCATTTCACACTTTTACGCGTCTAGGGGCTTTAATAGATCATTGGGATTTTTAAAATTAGAAATTCCGTAGATGGCGCTCTTCGTTGAATACGGTGACAATAGTTGAATGTTAAATGTTGTTCGCGTAAGTGTTTTTGCGAAAAAATATTGGCTGTTTTTGTGTACATATTGTAGACATTATAGTGCTCAAAGTAAAATGGATTGTACTCCTGGTGGTAAGTAGTACCTTTAGCTATACTATTTATATAAAATAATAATATTTTTTAATTATGTGTATTTTATACAGAAATAATTTTCTGGAGTAGTGCAAAATTATAGTTTTAATTTTATTGTTAATATTTTAGTAAACTTCCGGGATCTTCCGGGCTTAACTTTCTGGAAAGTTGTGTAGCTGAATACTTTAAATAGTAAATGGAGAAAAAATATTTTCCGCTTTTGTCTGCCTTTTTGAGATAACTTAATCAACTTTGTTTTGTGTCACTTGGAATTTTCCCCAATTTATCGCTTTCAAATCGTTTAGGGCTAATTATTTTTATTTATTTCAGGATCAAGGGACGTAGATCCGGATGAAAATGTTGTTTTAAGTATGAGAACGCTTTCTGAAGTAATACTGACATGCAATTCAACAAAAATTGAAGCTAATTGCGAATATTTGCATTCGTATGTAAAAGATCTAACTAATTGCCCTGAAGTATTATCTAATGTAATTAAACAAAAGCTTTCACATTTTCTTTCTGATTTTAAATTAAAATATAAGATTGCCCAATACAAGAAAGATATTTTGCCCAAAACAAAACTTGGTTGGAAACAAATTTAAAATTTCATTTTTTTGTGCAATCACCTACAGCGAGTTTAGGTGGTCGCCCTGCTGTTAATTTCCAGACTAGTAGCGAACGAACAAAACGAAGACAAACCGAATATGTTGGATCAACAATGAGTTCCTCAGAGCCTGTGTATGCTGCTCAAATGAGTCTGCGCGCTGAAGGAAGTATAGATGCTGCAGCTGTTATAAAAGATGTACAATTTTCAACCCCAAAAAGGGCCCAGAACTTAGAAAGGCATATAAAGAGAGAGCTGAAAAAGTTGATCAGCTATCTGGTGATAAAGCATTGTCAGTATTTGTTAAAGCAAATAGACACCAATATCAGATCATAAGGAGTGAAGATAAAAAACGTTTTCCATCGTATAAGAAGATTCAGGAGGCCAAGGGGCGCTGTTACCCAAATCGGGATGCAGTTACAATCACGGGGCAAAAAGCTGAAGTAAAATTACAAGCCTTACTAAACCATACTGCCCATCGTATAGTGGAGGTGCAAAAAGATGTATTGGAAACATTAACAGAACCTCAACTTGCTTGTTTGACACTTAGGTATAGCCAATACAAGCAAAATTTTGACAGCGATGAACGTTCGGATGCCAGTATATTTTTAACATCCTTTGTGCCACTTCTATTAACATGCGACGATCCAAATAAATCTACAAACAAAATAGTTTGGCAAAATCCACGTCCAGGCTCACCCCGCTTTTCGTCCAATCAGAATTCAATTTATACATGAGACCACTGATTTAACACTTCAAGAAATAAATACCATGCAGAATGAAATAGAAAACCTTACACCTACTTCCATTAGTGTAGGCACAAGGACATTGAACACAACTTACTTTTTACAATGGTAGGTGGCAAAATGTGCAATGCTGCTTCATCTACGACATCCACGAAAAAGTGTTATATATGTGGGGCTTCTTCCAAGTCTTTCAACAACATAGATGTTAAGTAGAAGTATTTTAATCAGTTTGTTAAACTGTGAAAATAGTGATTTTTTTTAGAAAAATATGATCACTAGCAAAAGTTATGGTACGAGCGGGAATCGAACCCGCACCTCTGCGTGTCTAGCGCATCGCCCTAACCAACTGAGCTATCATACCACTGATAATAATAATATTTTTGCAAACTATATCTAGTGGATACCGTATAAATATACAAAAATTTAAAGATTATGCTTTAACAACAGCTAGGATACTTGTACAAAAATATCCTTGATACAACATGCCTAATACGGTCCACAAAATTTTAATTAACTCGTCAGATATTATTGAATCTTTTTTATTGCCTATAGGACAATTATCTGACGAGGCCCAGGAGGCATTAAATAAAGACATTAAGAAGTATAGAGATGGATTTTCCCGAAAGTGTTCAAGGCAACAAAACTTGGAGACTGCTTATATCGTCGTTAAGCATGCGAAAACTTCCAAGGCGAAAGTCCAAGTCATTCGAAAAAGAAGTCTTAGATTTATTATTAGCCCCCGTCCAGAGGGATCTGCCACTAATACTACTAATGAAGACTCAGAAATTAATAGCTCAAGTGACTCAGACTGCGGGTCCGGGGATTAAAAACAATAATTAGTTATGCGACATTATTTCTGAGAATAAATGATGCTGTTATTAGTTTATTAATTATTAATTTTACGCCGTTGATGACTTTAAATAATATAAAAACAGTAAAATGTAGGCAGTATTTTTTAAAACAATTTAAATTCGGTTTTATACACATAATTATGTTTTTGTCAAGTATTTATTTATTATATTATTAAATTTTCCACCAGATTAGTAGCCAATTGACAAATATGTTAATTAGTTTTTACAATATTATTTCTCATAAACACATTAAGGAAATTTTATTACTACATATCATCGTTTAAGTTTTGGCCTGGTTTTTTCAATTTTGCCCGTCTGTGCGCCATCTGGTAATGCTAATCAATTTTTAGATAACTTAGAAGATATGCTCTCAATTATCACTTCGAGTTATGATTACATAGTTCTGGCAGGAGATTTAAATATAGATTTTTTAAGCCAAATTGCATATTCAAATAGACTAAAAATTATATTAGATACATTTAACATGTCACAACGTATTTCTGAGCCTACTCGAATAAATATTCACACAAATAATTACAGCCTCATTGACGTGATAATTGCTACTAAAAACGTTGTTTCATTGGAGTCTGGATCACTGGGCATTTCAGAATATCTATCAGATCATAATCTTATCTTTTCTGTTTTTCAGGAGCCCTCAATAACTAATTCTAAAATATGTATAACATACAGAGATTATAATAATATAAATCAAAATAAGTTTATTAGGGAAGGTTTGTTTATCCGATGGAATCAAATATATTATGAAAACAATATCGATAATAAAATAAGGTATTTTTAATCAGAATATCTTAAATCATATAAATAAGCACGCTCCCGTAAAAACCAAAATTATTTCAGAACGGCCTGGAACCCCATGGATTACTAGCAATATAAAATCGCTAATTAATTTAAGAGATAAAGCCCACCGTAAATATCTAAAGTCTAAAACAGCAGGACACCTACAATACTACAGACAACTTAGGAATTATACGAAACATGCTATAATAAGAGAAAAGATAACTTATTTTAATCAATTAGCACTAAAAAAAGGAAAGGACTTTTGGTCTACAGCAGATAAACTTAACGCGACAAAAAAACCACAGTAAATTGCCAGAACATTTAACTAATGCTTCAGATATTCACGATTTTTTTCAATCTTCGAATGATTTTCCAGACTCTACCTCATCCGAACTATTAAACTTTTATAAAAATAATAGAGGCACTGATAGATCATTGGAATTTTATCTCATTGACGAAGTAATGTGGAATAAAATTATGTCAACCATAACATCAAATGCGATTGGTGAAGATGGAATCTCCATTAAAGATTTAAACCCACCCAGCTTAATGACCTTAGACCTATAAGTATACTCCCGGCCATGTCTAAAATATTTAAAAAGCACATTTTTAATCAACTATCATTTTTCGCAGAGAGTCAAAGTATAATTCCAGCATGCCAGTCAGGCTTCCGAATGGATTTTAGCACTTGTACGTGCCTTGTAAATATATTAAATGACGTTCGTCTTAATGAAGAGGAAAAGAACTGTACTTGTTTGGCTTTATTGGATTTTAGCAAGGCCTTCAACACTTTAAACCACAAGATGTTATTGGCAAAATTGAAGTACTTTGGCTTATCTGAAAATTCTTTAACTCTTTTCAGTAGTTATCTAAGCTACCGTCAGAGACGGGTTGTGGTCTCTGGGGAGTCAAATGCCTCTACATCGACTTTTCTACCAATTTCTCAGGGTGTTCCCCAAGGCTCTGTGCTCTCGCCTTTATTATTCGCAATTTACGTTTCTGACATGTACAAGGATATAAAATATTCTAAACTTCAACAGTATGCCGATGATTCGCAACTGTATATCCCTATTAACAATCAAAACATAGATATTGCCCAGTCACAGCTTATTTCCGATTTAAGGAATGTTGAATCATTTGCAAAAAAATCATAATTTAAAACTTAATGCAGCGAAATCAAAAATTCTGGTTCTGGGAAGAAATAAACTAAGAAATAATTTAGAGAATGAACTCCAAATTCATATTAATAATAATATAATTCCCATTGTACATGAAGCAAAAAATCTAGGTGTTATTTTTGATAGTTTATTATCTTTCGAATCTCATGTAAAAACTAAATTAAAAGCAGCTTACCTTCGCCTCAGAAATCTTTACAAATTAAAAACTTTTTTACCTTCCAAACAAAAATATTTTTTGTGCGAGACATTAATACTTTCATTATTTGACTATGCTGATAGCGTATATGGAGAATCTTTGTCATGGTTTACGAAAAGAATGATACAAAAAGTACAAAATAGCTGCATGAGATTTGCATTTAATATCCCCTACAGGAACCAGATTACTCCATATTTGAACGACTTAAACATTTTGAATATGCAAAATCGGAGAAGATACCATATGTACACTTTTATCTACCGGGTAATTAAAAGAGATAGGCCACGTTATTTGATTAGTAGATTTTCCAGATTCGGACACGTTCACGAAACCAGAAACAACCAAAATTTTGTCACCCCCCTTCACAGAACGGCGACATTTCAGCGCTCTTTTACATTTTTAGCCACTCAAATGTGGAATGGTCTCTCGGCGGAGGTCAAGGACCTACCCCCTAACAGTTTTGCCAAACATGTTAAGGCGAAATTGTTGCAAGAGCAGTGTTTATTGTGATATATTTTTTTTTTCAATGTAGATGTATTTGATACTTTGGTATATGTAGTTTGGTTTGGCCCGCAGCCGCCGGTGCCGTCCGTTTGAGCTACCGCCTCGTCCGCTTACGCCCTGCCGCCCCTCGCTCTCCTCGTCGCTGTCCTGCCCTACTTTTCGCTTCTATGCAGTTCCCTGTATCAATCAATCTGATCACATATATTATATATCTTTTTTTTAAATTAAAATAGTATGTACATTTTTTCCATTCATGTTAATTTCGATGACTGTATATTTTTTTCCAAGGGTCGCCTTGCATATGTACCTTTACCGTAAAGGGTGCAATGTGAACGGTTTAATAATCGAAAGGTGGTCGATTTTGCTAAGATGTAATTCTGATATTTTAATATTTCAAATTTTGTAAAATAATTTATATTTCTTTAGCAAATAAATAGTTTTGAATTTGAATTTGATTTACAAAGGAATTGTTAACTCTATTCAGCATCGCGGCATTGATATTTGTACATGCATTTCTAATTCTCATTTTCATATTCTCTATGGTAGTGGGTGGCGTTTGGTAAACTTGCTCTTTAACAAAACCCCACAAGAAAAAATTTAGTTTTGTGACGTCCGGAGACCTTGCCGGCTATGATACTGGACCTCCCCTACCAATCCATTTATTTTCATAATTCGCGTCTAAAAATTGGCTCACCTGCCTGCTAAAGTGTGCCGGAGCGCCATCTAGTTGGAACCACATCCGCCTCACTAGATTCAAAGGTAATTCGTCAATCCACTCCTGCAAACTGTTTTGCGGTAAATGTAGGAAAGTGTCTCCATTAACTCTATTTTCGAAAAAATAAGGTCCAATGATACGGTTACCGATTATACCAGCCCATACATTAAGAAACCGTCTATGCTGGTGATCCAAGGGGATAATGAATCTGGGGTTTTCAGAACTATAATAGTGGAAATTATGTCGGTTGACGTATCCATTTTTATGAAATGTCGCTTCGTCAGTAAATAAAATGTTATTGAAAAAATCATGTTCTTCTCTATTTTTTGCTAATGCCCAAGTACAAAATTCAAGTCTTCGATTGAAATCGTCTTGATCCAGCTCTTGTACCAGTTGAATATGGTATGGGTGAAATTTATGTTTTCTAATTATTCTATTTGCCGTAAATTTAGCAACACCTCTCTCATTTTCTAACTGCCTACATGAAATATGAGGATTTTCAATTAAAGTTTGCATAACAAAATATTCAATTTCTTCATTTGCGGCTCTTTTCTGCCTTTCCAATTTTTGTTCGTAATCGACATATCCAGTTCTTTCAAATCGTGCTTTGAGTCTGACAAATGATACCTCATGGGGATGACGTTCGGCATTGCTAAACCGTTGCGCATAAATTCTACTTGCTAAAAAACAATTTTGATCACTTGCGCCCAAAACAAAAATCATGTTAATCAATTCTTCTCTAGAAAAATTCATTTTGAATCAATTTGAACACCGTTACTACACAAATACCAGAGTTTGACATTTCGCCATTACAACATTTTCCCCATTTTCATTTGTTTTTACTTTAGGATTGTCTAAGGCATCTTCGTACATTAAGTTCTAACTAAATGTTGACACTACCTACGCTTTTATAATACCCAAAATAGTAAATATTTAAGAATAGTTGGTAAAATATCTGTTCTAAGTCTTTAGGTCGCGAGTCTTAGCACAATATTATGAGCTGAATTTTTAATTTTGCGTCACTTGTAGTGTATTATAATTAGAAAATTCGATAATAAAGCAAATTCTATGGCGATTGCCATTGAAAACCAAATAATAAATACAAAGATGTCAAAATCTCGGAAACTATGACAAATAAGTATAGGACATATTTATAACGAAAGATAGGGTTTTGGGTCACGAATAGCCTAAAATATTAAAATACTATACATTCCATTTAAAAAAATGAAGATATGATGTTTTTAATTTTTTTAATTTCTCCTACTTATCTAGGACCCCCTGTACAACTCCGACAAATTTTGTTCACGTTGAAAGTCAATCCATACTTTTGTTAATGTTTCTGCCAAAAATCATAATCCTATATCAAAAAGCCAACGGCCCACGTCGTTTGAAAAAAGGCACTGCAATTCATAATTTTTTACAAAATGGCGGATATTAGAAAAACTATCAGATTTAGACCTAGGACATGTTATACAAAAAATGTGTCGAATCACGAGCAGAATCTAAATATGCAAAAATATACAGGGTGTCCCATAAGAAAAAACACAACTTTGCTTCGCTACAGATTTTTGAGACACTCTGTATAAATGAAAATAATTTTAGGTTATGTAGCCCGTATTGTTCTACAACTTTTGTATTTGAACTTTTTAACGTTATCAAGATATCAACCGAGAACGCACTATTGGGACACCCATATATATATTATAATAATGACTGCCCAATGAAACCATCACTAACAATTATGCTTGTCACTATCTCACCACTAACTCATACCGTTTCTTTTCAGCCCATCATGACGTTTACGGATTACATCATGATTCTAGAGGTAGTCACGCTGGTGTTAGATATATTGGATTGCAAAGTTGGGATTCCGTAGACTCTCTAGAATCACTGTCTTTTTTATAACAGACACACTGCATGACACTTTGTTATCGTTGATATTCATTGATTTTTTGCATTTCTTTTTCAAATATTTTGTAACTTTGCTTAGCGTATACTTGGTGCATTTTAATATTTAGTTACACTGATTGCAGCTTTTTGATTACCTACTTAAAGAAGTACCAGTTGCATAACTAGACATGTTTAAAATTTAGGCCTTTTATAGCTTTTTGATAATACATTATTATACGGGGATGGGCAAATGTACCGGAACGGCTTAATTATAGCATATAAATGTCAAAAAACAGAAAATTTGTCGATAGATATCTACCTAAATTATTTTCAAGATGCAAGCACTTCCGGTTATATCTGAGTTAAATGTCACCTTGCTAATTTTAATGAAACACCCTGTATATTATTCGTTATCGTATATCTGGGATCATATGGGATTACTATGAACTTATTGGGAGCCTCAGGTGCTTGAAGAGTAGTGGCATCTTTTATCATTTTCTTATGCTTATGTCTGTTTACTAATTTATGTATAAAATTATCATTATATCCATTAGTTTTAGCTATATTTTTAATCCGATTCATTTCATTTTTAAAACGTTCTTTACTTTACGGAAAATTGACTAACCTGTGCGTTAAGAAATGAAATGCTGCCATTTTGTGTTGACGGCAATAAAATGAGTCGGATGTTATATACCTATAAGTATTAGTAAATTTCCTATAAATATCAAATTCTAATTTATCGTTATTTCTAATAACTAACGTGTCGAGAAAAGGTACATGACCATTGTTCTCCTTTTCGTACGTAAAAGTAATGGAAGTATATTTATTGTTTCATGTTTCTAAGAAAATGTCCAAATTTTCTGTTTTAGTATCAAAAATAGCAAATATATCGTCTACGTATCTATACCACACCCTTGAGAATTACTTGAGTTCTTTTTTGAATTGAATGAATACCCATAAACAAATTTTGCAAGGAACGAAGATAAGCAATTGCCCATCGCAGTTCGCTCAAGTTGTTTATAATATTTATTGTTGAACTGAAAAAAATTTGATTAATACATAATTTTGTGAGAAGCAAATATTTATCAACAATTTCTTTCTTCAAATTATTGATTTCGAGTAGTTCCTTTAGGTACTCTAAAGCTAGTGGTATAGGTACACTAGGAAACAATGAGCTTACATCAAAAGATATTAAAATTTCACCTTCTTTTAAGTGAACATTCTTAATTTTATCTATCCATTTTGAAATATTGTACGTTGGTGATCCAACAGCTGAAACAATAGGTCTCATGGACTTCCTAGGTTTATGGATTTTGGGAAGGCAATATAGTTTAGATAACTGTGGATTACTATGTGTTAGTTTGAATATAAGTTTACCGGGCACAAAGTTTTTACACTGTTTTAAAGTACTTTTTACTTCTGTTATCATTTTTGATAACGGGTTTTTCTCAATCAAATCGTTAGGACATACTCCAAAGATAAAAATCTAGGGAGGTCAGTTCAGTTAGCCATTCAATGCGTCTCTGTCATTATCTCGAAAACAACTGAAGATAATTCAAAACTTTACGTACAATTCAGAAAAGCAATAATATACAGGATGTCCCATTTAAAATTACCAAGTAAACATTTAATCCCGTTATAACCGTAAATACTGCAATCTGGAAAATATTCTAGTTCAATGGCATCTATCCACAGTAGTATAGGACCAAATTTTCAGATTTTTGAAATTTATAATTTGGATATAAATTCCAGGACATTTGCTAAACCCTGTATTTTACCCATACGGTTAATTATAATGGATACTTTACAGCTAGCTTCTATTCATACAGCTCTTTAGTATCTCCACACTCTGTTACTTTTGAACCAGTCGAGATAAAAATTTAAAATTTGACACTTTTCAATAGACACTAAATATCACTTCTCTGTGTATACAGGCTGTCCCAGCAGAGAGGTTAATAATAAACATCTGGGAGCAATAAGTTTTTTTTGGTAATTTACTTATTTTTTATCTTTGTTGGATGCTACACCCAAGAAAATGTCTATTTTAAAATTTCAGAATCTTACTTATTTTAAATAGAACAACCTGTATATCTTAACGGCAAAGGAATAGTTCATTTCATGGTTAAGGTTTCTACAAATCGCTAATAATAATAACTGATAGTCAGCGTTATAGAGAGAATAAATAAATACCCATGAATATGAAAATATCGTACGCAGTCGTTTTAATGGTACACATGATATTCGTATAACCCAAAGAGAAATTAACTTTTATTTACACACATTTAAACACTAAATTGAAATTCTGATCGCCAGTGGATAGAGATTTTTACAAATAATTCCACGATATACAGGGTACCCCATATAAGAAGCCACACTACAACCACATTACTTGCGCATTTTTTGGGTTTAAAAGTTCGGAATATTCGGAAAACTTTCGGAGATATCCGAGAAAAGCCGACTATTTTAATTTTCTTTTTTATTTTTTTTGCCTTACTTTGATGAGGTATCTCAAAATATATACTACTTTTTATTGCCACTTTCTATTCTCTACATGATCGTCTGATCGAATTTTTGATCCGACGTTTTGGTTTTTTGAGGCTATCATCAACTTTGTTATCTTAAATAGGCGCTGAATTCTTTTTTATGCTCATTAAATTCTCCTTTTCATTCTTAGTTCATATACTAATTACAGAACGGTCTATAAAATTCTTGATATGAATAAGTGCAACGAAGGTATATTGAAGTGTTTTTTTTTTCGAAACAATCAATTAAATGCTAATTTAGAATATTTGTAGGGCTTCCAGAGAAATCCGAGTTAGCCCGACGTTTCGTTTTCGGGTCACCATCATCAAGGTCCTTTTTCTAAATACACACCTGACTTTTTTACAATTTTGACGCCACAAAAACAACAATGCATCACACTTGGTCAAAAAAACTCGAATTTAAGATATAGAGATAGATGACAGAAACTATGTTAGATAGAGATGGAACTATCCGCTAATAAATATTTAATATAAATAAATATATGTTTAAAATTAATACGTAATAAAGCAATATGGTATCAATAAAAATAATAATCACAAACCATCGATAAGATCCCTAACAAATAAAAGGCATATTTTGTTACATCGAAACAAAAATTTAAAAAATCAACCAAAAATTGAAAAACAAGTCTTTTTTGTTGTCATGTCTAACTTAAGAGAACATGGGTCATTTTCTAAAGTTGTGATAAAGCGTAACAAAGATATGAAGTTAACGGTTTTATTAGCTGTTACGGAAAATAATACAGTCTCCCTGAGAGGGATTGAGACAGAACACCATATGCCGAAATCATCTAGTCAAAAAATAATTGCCCGAGGAAAATAGTATCCTTATAAATATCGAATTTGTCACACTTTGAAGCCAGGTGACGAAGACGTAGATTAAGCTTCTATAAATGGTTCACCAGGATATGTGATGATGATCCGAATTTCCCAAGTAAACTACTTTGGTCATATGAATCGGTCTTTAGCAACAATATTATTTTTAATAGAAGGAATGGGCATTATTGGTTACAATAAAATGAATATCGCGTACATAGTGCTCGACATCAATACCGTTTTGGATTCAATGTACGGTGTGGCGTTTGGGAACCAAGATCATTAGATCAATATTTTACAGAGGAACTTTAAAATGTGATCACCATTTTTTAAGGAATGAAATAGAAAAGCAAAAGGCTAAAGCAATTAATGTGTGATTTCAGCAAGACAGAGAACGTGCACATAATGCTCAAATTAACATGCAATATGTGCTGGAACGGTTCCCCAATAGAGTCATAGCGATAAATAATAGTATCAACTGGCCCGCAAGATACCCGGACATTGTCCCTCTAGATTTTTTCTTATGAAACTTTTTAAGCGATGAAGTTTATTGGAAAACATTCAGTGATGTAAATCAGTTGAGAGCTGAAGACGAGAAAGCTTTTAGAGAAATGACTCTTGGAATGTTACAGAATATTAGGGATGAAATCGTTCAACGACTTTATTTGTTTTTAGAATATATATGGAGGTATTTTTGAAAATAGATTAAAATATACTCAAATTCTCATTTTTCTTGTCTTTTATAAACTTGTTTAAATATAATAAAATATGCTTTTGTTAGCGATGTTATCGATCTCTTGTGATTGTGTTTATTAGTGTTGTAGTTGCATCCCTTTCGAACAGAGTGTTTATCATCTGAATACTTTATAATCGAGGTTTTTTGAGCCTGTATGGTACATTGTTGTTTTTAGCACGTCAAATGCTCTCTAAAAATGCTAAAAAGTCGGAAATCTGTGTTTAGAAAAATCACCATGGCGATGGTGGCGGCCCGAAAACGAAATGTCGAACTATCCCGAATATATCCTAAACTTCTAACCTAGCACTTAATTGTGATTTTGAGTAAAAAAACACTTCAATACACATTCGTTGTACTTATTTGTATTGATGACGAATATTATAGTTCGAAACGTTATGTAAATAGAAAAGAAGAATATAATAAGCATAAAAGAAAAATGGCCGCCTCTTTAAAAATAAAGTTGATTATGACAACGAAAAACCGAAACGTCGAATCAAAAATTTGTTGAGACCGTCATGTAGAAACCAAAAAGCGGCAATGAGAAGGTGGCATTTTATTTGAGATATCTCATCATATAAAGTCGGTAAAAAATAAAAAGGAAAGTTGGAAATTTCGGTTTTTCTCGGATATCTCCAAAAGTTTTTCGAATATTCTAATGTTTTGAACGGTATCTTTAGAAGATTTCAAAAGCACCCACCTACAAAAAATTCAAAGTGATATTAAAAATTCTTTGAAAAGGGTTATTAGAAAAATGATAGATGGGAATGAAACAGATAGGATCAACTGTTAATCACCTTGTAAGTTTTAAAGAATTTGTATCTTTGTTATTTAGGTTGTGTCACATTTACTAATGGCCTCTATTTTGAAATATATACATTTTATATTTTGGGAATAAAAAAATAGGTTAATTTCATCGATCTAGATGTGACGTCTTTCATATCTTTAATGGTATTGGCAATAGTTTTTGTTAGTTTTAAGTTTTTATTTTGTCTTGGTTGGCCTGATGATGCCGAAAAGGACGAAACATATGTTTTAGTTTTTTATAAAACTCGACTCGGACCAAGCCTTTGCGCTTTGTATCAATTATCAAAAAAAGTCTCTTAAAAGGAAATTGACGATTTACTAAAAAAAAATTAACTTCTTTTGTAGGTAATCACAAAGTAAAGGAGTAAATAGCTAAAATATACATTATATACCTTTTAAATTGAGAAAAAATCTTGCACATTGTCTGCTTCGATTGACATACTTACTGATAATCAGCACTAATTATTATTAATTTAAAATATTATTAATCCATATAACATTCGAAAAGGTATTTCTTTACACATTTTTGTTATTTACAAAACGATTTACAGGAAGTTAAATAAAAGACGATGGTGTTGATATAAACAAGTCAGGTTTATTTTTAAATTATCCACTTTAATTTTCTCTACTTTAACTTATTTGCATTTATGGGCAGTTTCTAATTCACATTTTATTAACAGTTGAATTAAAGTTGATATTTTGCAAGATTACATTTTCAGATTTAAGCTCCAAAGTAATTTTTTAATAATTAATTCGGTTCATCACAAAACGTAAAGTTAATGCCTGTAGATTACAGGTAATATTTGTTACCCCCAATTTAACACTTAACTTCTTTCATAAGAGGGAAGTATTTTAACATACAGGATGTTTGGTACTTTAACATTATGCTGTATATTTTAAACAAATTAAGCATTCGTGTTTTTTTTTAATATAGCATTGATTAATAAATTTAAAAACTTAAAATAATTCTATCTATGTACCAAACACACTGTATAGTTTAGAAGCAAAAATCCACCAACAAAGTTTGACATTCGCATATATATTTACGAATTTTAAACTTTTTCTTTTACTAAAATGCAGACACGTAAAATTCAATCTCAACTAAAAAACTGAATCTTGTGAAAAAATCCAATAATGGTGAACCACATTTTTCAGAAAAACCTATATAATTTCATTTTGCATATTATTTTTTCCCATATGTTTAAATATTATAAAAAAATATCGGAAATATAAAATATGGTAATATTTCAGTATTAAATGTTAAACAATGTTTTTTTAGTTAATAGACTTTTTAAAGCTTAATGCCTTGAATAGATTAAAGTTTCAAATAATTTTTTCAATATTGTCTTGTGAAATACATTTTCTTGAATACCACGAAATGTGACTTTTTAGGCATTTTTTTTTTAAATTAGAATATCTGGTCATGTATTATGTAACATGTTATTTGTAGCATCTAATGGATATGTTACATTGCCTAGATCCGTTCTTGCTAAAATTAATAGATCGGATAATATAAAAAAATATTTTGGTATTCCCTATTTAGAGCTAGAAAACTAACTATTAAATTATTGTACCAGAAGGGTCCAACTCCTAATTGTGATTAATAAATAAATCTATTTAAAAGATTTGAGTATTTTTTCCTTTTTAGAACAATTAAAACGTAGAGTAAATACAATGCGGCTCCTTAAACACCCCTTTGTTTTATTTTTAAACCAGTAAAGGGAGAAACTTAAAATTGGCACACTTCAACAGTAGACAAAACAATTTTTTGTGTTTCCTGACTGTAGTTTTCAAGATGCGTCATTTTAGGAAAAAAATATCAGTAATGAGAGTCATGTAGCACATTTTCAGATGCCTTTTCGACCATATTACATCCCTAAACTATTGATATTTTAGAATAACCTTATTTAAAAATCGTAATTAGTAAATGTGACAGAACCTAAATGGGTGAGCCAAGAACAGTTCCTTTTTAGTTACAATTCGTTTTATCAAGATGAAAATCTTATTTCTTATTAAGTTGGAGCATCCTGTAGACAGAAAAATACAACACTTACACCAATCACCATAACAACAACGTCTTAATTTCCTACTTATTATTTTTGCTCAATGTTTAGTTTATTCTTGTAATGTACCAATTTTAAAAATTTTCTCCCAACTGGTTAAAAAAAATTAAAAGGGGTGGACATCAAAGAGCGCACTGTATGTTTATAATAAACAAGTAGAACGTGATTAATTTCAAAAAGGTTTTAAATAGAATATATTCACGCTTACTAAATATAATTCATCTTAAAGTAATTCTAATTTTACTGACGCGGACGGTAATTCTAACTCAGTTATACCGTTTTCGGTTAGAAAAATTATAATATTCGTTTCCAACATCGCTTTGTAGGGAAATTTACAAACCAGCAACTCAAGGCGGGGCTTTACCAAAGTGGGTTAGCCCGTGATATCGAAGAAACATTTAAAAAATTGCCGGCCTGTTTTCGTTTGCGGCCAAATATCGGTTAAGATCAAAAAAAATTTCGCGGACTGCATGAATAGGTCGCATGTATTGTTCAGTTGTATTTAGAATGTGGCACTAAACGAATATAATATATATATATATATATATATATATATATATATATATATATATATATATATATATATATATATATATATATATATATATATGTATATACAGGGTTATTCACGCAACCCGTTCATTAAAAGTTTTTGATGATACCATTTAGATAAAAATTTCAAATTTTGGGATTGAGGTAAGGTCAAGGGGTACTTCTTTTTTGATACATTTTCAACTTCCTCTCACTTCCGGTTTAACCGGAAGTTGTTATCAACTTGCTTATTTTAAATGGAACACCCTGTATTTTATGATATTTTTGGATTCTACGAAGAATTTTAGTGCTATTTTGTGTAGCATGTCCTATACCTAAGTTCAAGCGTTCTTAAGATACTTGACCTTGAACCAAAAATGAGCCTTCGTGGTACCAAATTTTAAAATCCCATATTTTTGTAAGTTTTGAAAGTATAATGTTCATATTTTCCAGACAATCGGTAAATAATCTTAGGTTTCTAGTTTTTTTTATTGAATTTGTCTACTTTTATACAGGGTGTCCTAAATTCAGCGGCAAACATTCCCATTTTCAAAGCCGCTAAAGTCCGTTTTTTTAAATGGGCCACCCTATAACTTTATGCACTAGCTAATGTAGAATTTCATTTTCTATCGAACTGTATTAAGGTTCCCTATACCTATTCGTAACCATTTTCGAAATAATCAGGTTTTTATTAAACTAAAAACTAAAATCATATGTATTTGCTAAATGCTTACACCTTCCCGTAGTAAGCCATGGAAAAAGAATTGTTGTGCTTTTCTATTCAACATGACAGCTGATTTGAAACTTTTAAATTAAAATCAAATAACACTCAAAAGCTGATATTCCCAATTTATTTTATATTCGCGGAGAATGTTACAAAATATTGGAGAGAACGTGCTATGTTTTTAATGAAAAACATACTCATTTATCGCCAATGAACAAGAGAAAATTAAAGAGGATTGAAACGAAATTTCTTCGTTTCGGAAAAGTTAAAGTTATAAAAAATGTAATAAATTTTTTACATTATTTTTAACCATATCTACTAAGTTCGAGACTGTTTTAAACTTGTTTTAGTGAACTTAGAAATTATAGCAATCTAACAATCAACAATAAATAAATAAAATAATAAAATTGAATTATAACAAATGTTCTATATGCTGTCCGTTCATTTGAAGACACATTTCAATTCTTCTTTGTACAGTTGCTGTGGTCCGCTGAATTTGTCCGTTTTCTAATTCGGTAAAAGCTGTTCGTATTCTGTCCAGTAAATTTCTTTGGTTATTTACTGGGGAAGCATAGACTTTACCTTTGATAAATCCCCATAAATAAAAGTCTAGGGGTGTTAAATCAGGCGATCGGGGGGCAATCTCCAAGGGCCATTGGGAAAATTGGAGATAAACTACAGTGGAATTATATGCTGGTGCCTCATCTAATTGATACCAATAATTTTGCAGTTCACCAATAGGAATTTTTTCTATAAATTCAGAAACCGTCCCTCGTAGAATTTCCAAATACTTATCACTGTTTAAATTGTCTTCATAAATACAGTACCGCACCTGATCATTAAATACTGTACCGAAAACATTGAAGCTAAACCTCTCTTGAGAGCGCGTTTCGCGTAAAGCGTGCGGATTTTCTGCTGCCCAGAAATGTTCGTTTCTTCTATTTGTTATTCCTTCTCTAGACAACATGAATTCGCAAAATTCTACTCGTCGGACGTCATCACCAGGTCTCAAGGCTTGCACGTTTTGGAAGGAATAAGGGTGCATATGATGTTCGCTCAAGATTCTTTGGACAGATGAAGAAGAAATTCCCAAATTGTTTTCTGCAGACGGTATTGAACTTTGCGGGTTTGCGTGGAAATAAGCTAATGTGTTTATTACGTTATCCTCGGCATTTGTCACTGGTTTCGGAACATTTTTTGTAACTTTAACCTTGCCAAAACGCAAAAAGTCCGTTTTAATCCTCTTGAATTTTGTCTTGTTCATTGGCGGCAAATCAGGGTGGCGTTCATTAAACACACGACACGTTCTCTCCAAAATTTTATAACATTCTCCATGAATATAAAATAGATTGAGAACATCAGCGTTTGAGTATTCTTCCATTTCGATTTAGAAGATTTAGTTTATCACTGACAGCTTTCGATAAATAACGAATACTAATCATATTGGATATTGGATCTCAATTGTTTTTCCATGGCTCATCATTGGAACATGTAAACATTTAAGCAAATACATACGATATTTTTATAAAACCCAATTATTTCGAAAATGGTTACGAATAGGTATAGGGAACCTTAATACAGTTCGATAGAAAATGAAATTCTACATTTGATAGTGCGTAAAGTTATGGGGTGTCCCATTTAAAAAAAAACGGACTTTAGCGGCTTTGAAAATGTTAATGTTTGCCGCTGAATTTAGCACACCCTGTTTAAAAATAGACAAATTTAATAAAAAAAATAGTAACCTAAGATTATTTACCGATCGTCTGCAAAATATGAAGATTATATCTTCAAAACTTACAAAAATATGAGATTTTAAAATGTGGAACTCCGAAGGCTCATTTTCGGTTCAAGGTCAAATATCTTAAGAACGCTTGAACCTAGGTATAGGACGTGCTGTATAAAATAGCATCAAAATTCTCCGTAGAATCCAAAAATATCATAAAATACAGGGTGTTCTATTTAAAATAAGCAAGTTGGAACCAACTTCCGGTTAAACCGGACGTGATAGAAAGTTGAAAATATTTCAGGAAAGAAGTACCTCTTGACCTTACCTTAATCTTAAAATTTGAAATTTTTATCTTAATGGCATCATCAAAAACTTTTAATGAACGGGTTGCGTGAATAACCCTGTATATAATATATAGAATAGGATATAGAACGAACAAATCAAATGTCTCGGCATTAATAGCCTTATATAACAAAGAAAGGAATTTGTGGGACCCGTTTCTTCGTATTTCAACAACTTAACGCATCGAAAAAGCAGAAAAATCCTACCAGTCTTTTTATAGAGAAAAGGAAAAAAATGAAAAATCAGGTTCAGGTATAGAAGATATTTATACAAATAAGTGGTTTTATAAATATCTTCATTTAGAATTTTTGAAACACTGGTCCTGCAGGGCATCTATTATACCTCTGGTTTAATTTATTAATTATTTGCTTTGACATCTTGAAGGTCTAACTGAGACTAACGAATGGATCACAAAGTTACTGCCAAACATTCTGTAGTTGTTATAGCATCTCTGTTGTTGCTATTGCAATTCTAGGTGCAAATAAGCAGAGTAATTCCTCAAAATCTATTTCACCCATCCGAAAGGAAATTATGAAACGAACTTCTGATAACACTTTGACCAGGCACTAAAATCAACATTATCTATTTTTAAATGTTTTAAAAGTTCACTGCCACTATATATGTTCTTGTTTGAACTAGAACGTACCCATAACCTGCGTCTTCTTTTCTTCTGTTTTTGTTTTAAATAATTTTTAGGGCCATGTATCCCAGCAGAATTTCTTTCGCGTCATACATTCTCCAAACGACAATTATTAACTAAACGGCTATCCCACTAAAACTCATTTTGGTGTAGTAAAGGGTTTCTTGGCCGCCGGGCTAGGCCAGTTTGGTGAAGCCCCGCCTTGTATTGTATCCATTTCCATAACTAGCATTAGCATTAATATTTAAAACAGTTTTTCCAAGGTGCGGCAGTTGCAAATTAGGAAAAAAAACCGCAAAATATTTATTTTGGGGGATTGAATACGTACTGTGTGTCGACAAAATTACTATCCGATACCTGTCTCAACAAGCCCTATTAGTACACATTAGGCATAAGCATTTTGATCTACAATTAGATGGTAAAACTATTTAATGAACTGACAAACACCAATTCACATTCACTCAAGTTTTTTTTTCAAAAGCAGCTGTCTTCTACAGAGCCATGACGAAACACAGCTTCTTTTGCGGAGAAAAAAATATAAATGTGATTTTGGTGTCAATCAACGTTTGTATTTATTTGGTGTTAGTTGTAGAGTTTTAATTTCACTGCTTTCGCGTATTTGATTGGCTGGATCGTTACTTGATGAACATGTTCATCAATATAAATAAAACACTTTAAAGTGTTTTAGATTTTCACTTTTATTCACAACTTGTGACATATGTTTCACACACTGTAGCTTCGATAGACAAACAGTATTTAAACTTACAAATTGCTAAATATTTATAGGTAAAGATTTTTATGGCCTAAAGAGTCCTAAATCACATCTGGACGGAAAACAGGTTTAGGGAATTATTCATATCTAAATGATCGTTTAAGAGATACTGGGTGTTTTTACATTTATTAATTTCCATAGACTCTAAAAGTGACAATTTTTTACTCTTTTTTATTGTATGTAAAATTTCAAACTTTTTATCGAAAGCATGGTTATTATCTAACAAATGTTCGGCTTATAGTAAATCTACTTTATTTTTAGTAAAACTTCTTTTATGCTCTGCTAATCTCTGTTTAAAATGATTATTATTTTTATTTGTTTTTTCTTTGTGTTATTTTTTACAAATTTACTTAGAATATTATTAGTTTTAAATGCAATTTTAATGTTCTTTTTACGCAATATAGAAGCCTCTTTTTCTGTAGATTTACCAATATAAGTAAGTAAGTAAGTAACATATATTTATTTTTTTCTTTGGTGGTACAGGGTGAATTTCTGAATGTGTTTTTTTAATAGTTTTTTAATTTAAAATGTGGTCAATTATTTTGGTATCGTAAGACCGACAGTCTCATTTGTAACTGCTCCTACGTTTAAACTTTCTCAAGAAATGATACATATTGTTATTGAAAAAACCAATTTTATATCGACCTAATCTGTTAAAAATTCGATCGATTTAATTAATAAAATAAAAAATATTAAATTGTCAAATAGTTCAGTTTTTATATCGTTTGATTAAAAAAACCCAAGCATGCCAACATTAGAGACAGTTTAAATTATAAAAAATAATCTTATTATAAACGAAACCAATCCTATCCTAACAGAAATTATAGATGCCTTAAAAGTATGCATGAACCAAACTTACTTCCAGTGTATTGAAACGTTATTTTCAACCAAGGAAGGGCTTATTATGAGAAACCCTTTAAGTCCACTCTTGGTTGAAATATTTATGCATAATTTGTAAGAAGAAATTCAAATAAACCCTTTGTTTCAGAGATGTCTCGATTGGTATAGATACGTGGATGATATATTGATCTGTTTTACCGGCCTAATGAGACAGCTTAACATATGTTTAAAAGATTTAATTACCATACACAAAATATACAATTTACTGTTGAAATAGAAACTAATAACTCTATAAACTTTTTAGATTTGAACAAAGGTAGCAAATAAACACGAATTTTCAATTTTTCATAAACCTACACATACGGGCACAACCTAGCAGGATTTCATAATGACATAATACACAGATTAATTAATATACAATTAAACAAAGATAATTTTTAAAAGGAATTAAACCTAATTAAACAAATAAAAGTTAACAGTGGAGATGCCAAAATAATTGACAATATTTTAAATCAAAAAGCTATTAAAATTTTCAGAAATTTACCCTAAACACCTAAAGAAAAAAAATAATATAATAAATTAATGTAAGCATGTAATGTACATCTGGTATTCGCCAAGTTTGGACCCTCTTTCGTTTTTCCCTCCATCGAAAAATGTCGCATTATTCACCTCACATATGTATTGTTTATTCCTTATTATTAAGGTCACCTAGATTCATTGACTGCTTTACAGCATATTTACAATGTATGTATTTGCCTTGACTATATGCAGGGTGTTTCCTAAACATTGGTAAAAAATTCGTAGGGTAATTCCTAAGGTATTTTTATGAAAAAAAGTTATTACAAACATTTGTCAAAAATGCTTCCTAAGGAAGCTACGCCCCTTCAAATGGGGCACCCTGAAGACGGTTTTTCCTCTATATTGCCGAAACCGTTCATACAAAAATCATGAAAGTTGGTACATCGTACAAACTTTGAATGCTGAATCAGAATTTGAGCCCAGAGTATCAAAATTTTAATCAGGGGTGTACCATACCGGGGGGGTTGAGGGTAAAAACAACCCCATTTTTTATGACATGCTTACTTTACATTCTGATATCCTGATATGATACCTGGAGGTTTTTTACGTAAAAAAGGTACTCTTAGTTCATATCAATAGGGATAGTAGTTTTCGAGAAAATCGCAATTTTCTACAGCATTCAACAACAGCAACAATTTTCAATATTTCACGGTGAGCGGTTTCAATAATTTTGAGGAAAACCCGGGGTGCCGATGCATCACTGTAGAAAATTGCGATTTTCTCGAAAACTACTATCTTTATTGATATGAACTAAGAGTATCTTTTTTACGTAAAAAACCTCCAGGTATCATATCATGATATCAGAATGTAAAGTAAGCATGTCATAAAAAAATGGGGTTGTTTTTACCCCCAACCCCCTCGGTATGGTACACCCCTGATTAAAATTTTGATACTCTGAGCTCAAATTCTAATTCAGCATTCAAAGTTTGTACGATGTACCAACTTTTATGATTTTTGTATAAACGGTTTCGGAAATATGGAGGAAAAACCGTCTTCAGGGTGCCCCATTTGAAGGGGCGTAGCTCCCTTAGGAAGCATTTTTGACAAATGTTTATAAAAACTTTTTTTCATAAAAATACCTCAGGAATCACCCTACCAATTTTTTACCAATGTTTAGGAAACACCCTGTATATGAAATATGATTTTTTTTTTGGCTTTGTCCATAAAATTGTAACAATTTTCCTGCGGTTTTGTTTGTTTGTAAGATACTTACTTATATTGGTAAACTTACAGAAAAGGTGGCTTCTATACTGCGTAAAAAGAACATTCAAATTGCATTTAAAACAAATAATAAATCTAAGCAAATTTATAAAAATAACAATGAAAAAACAAATAAAAATAACATACAGTCCTTCAGGTTTTCAATGTAACTATTAAGTCACAAACACGCATTTGAGTCAAAATGTCATTTTCATATTTGGCCAAAAATATATTTCCATAACCAGCCTGACCAGTTAGTCATTACATTTGGCAATAGATCGAAAATGTGTATAATAATACTACATAATGTTCTAGCTAAGAGAATATATTACAGAATGGCTAGCAATTTCGTTGACACCAGTAACATTCGTCTCTATCAGTTAAAGACTAGTTTTAGGCATTTTGTCTTACTTTGAATGTACTTGTATTTCGAGGCATCACACCACTCTCATATTTCAGATTTCAGCGGTTCAATGACCCCCATTCCGTCCAATATATAAACATAGTCGTTATAAGGTTAAGTCTGAATGCACGGTTTTTAATTTTGGGTTTCCTTTTTTTCTTTTTCTTTCAAAAACGCTTCGCTAAACGCAACATTGCTTCTTGTACTCTTTAACTGCACACACCAACCACGTACCAGCTGACGTAGCACCGAGTCCCGGCAAAATTTGGCGAGCCGGGTCTACTGACTTGTTTGCTTGAGCTCTGAGATGCGGTTTTGTAAGTTTTTTAGTGCGTTTTTGCTAACCAAGCCAAGCGTATCGTTTGTATATTTTGACGGAGTAGAACGTAAGACGGACACGATGTTTCCATTTAACATGCACTTCTTCAAGTGGTATTCTGTTTCACAGTATATCTGAAAGAGTAGATATTATGCGGGGTGTTAGAGGTTTGACTACAAATATTTTAACAGTTGAATATCTGGATGATTTTTTTTCTAAATGGTTTCCTAGATATTACAGTTTATAATATTTAATTTTGGAAGGTTTCAGTTTTGTCCTCAACAAGACGGCAACGTTGCTACGTTGTACAGCGTTTGTCCTTATAATTTGGCACGCTTTTAAAGGTATTAGTTGAATTTTGCAAAAAAAAGGTTTATGTAAAATTTTTAGATTTGTTACGAAGCTTTTAAATATGGCATGTAAAAAAACGACTGACATTCGACAAAATTAATGAGACAGAATACCACATATTTTACATAAAATATAAAATCTCCTCGTTTTCCTCTTTTTAAAAATATATAGTTTGTCTTTGTTTGGATAAGATTTTTTTGTAATAATTGGACTTTAAACCTTTATTTTCATTGCAATAGAGTCCAGCAAGCCATGAAAGCCAAACAGAATTTGATGATTGTTGGATCTTGCTTAGCCATGGATGACGGCGGATAACAAAACAAATGAACTGAAGTAATACCTACTCAAGTCTACAGTTGGTTCAAGACCTTATTCATGTTCTTACTCCCCATATGGACGTAGGTACTAAAGTGACAAAGGTTCATATCCATATAAGGTTCTTGAACGCACTAAGATTTTTTGCCCAGGGCTCGTACCAAAAGGCAGTTGGAAATGAAGTGCATATTGCCCTGTCACAACCTGTATTTAGCCGGGCACTATCAGATGTTTGTTTGGTCTTAGAAGCCATTGCCCATCAGTGGATAAAATTTCCTTTAACTGAAGCTGAAAAACAAGAGAAGAAAGAGGCGTTTATGGTCCAATTTGGGTTTCCGGTGGTAATAGGGTGCATTGATGTAGGTGTAATCTACCCTGATGTGAAAACTTAAAAACAAATGTTTGTAAATAATAAATATGGCTGCTGGCTTATGCCTTGTCCTCGGCCTTGTCTAGTTAAATAATATTTCCATCGTGTCTCGTGTCGTGTGTTAAAAAAGACAGCGAAAATAGAAATGTCCTAGCAAGATTTGAAATGGTCTTTCTATTCTTCTCTACCGAACGAAGCGTTCGTGCGACACGAACGCTGCCGAAGTAGCATTCAGAATAAGTTTGGAGTGTGGAAAGAGTTTATAGAAAGAAATTTCCTGTTACGAGTGGTACAAAATACGCGCTCTGGATACCTTGCAAATAGATATCTTCTTATATTAAAAAACCTATAGAGTTTTTTAATAACAGTAAGTTTGTAACAACAGTTTTATAGCATAAAGTAACAATGTAACAAACACAAAAAATAACATTATTAAAACAAAAAAGGAAAAAACAACTTTTTAAAAGTGATGTTTAAATTGACGACCATTTTCTCTAATGTAAAATTGGTACATTTTTGTAATTCTTTGAACAGCGTTGAAAAGAACCATTCAAAGATTCATACTACCCTACAAAAGTGTGGATATCATCCTTATAAAATAAGGCCGGTTCAACATTTATCAGAAGACAATAAAATTCAGAGATACCGATTTTCTGTAAACATACTAAGGAGATTTGAAGTCGATAACCAATTTCTTGGCAAAATGCTGTGGTCAGATGAAGCCCCGTCTACGAGAGCGGGCGTCTTTATCGGAAGAAATAAGCATTTATAGGCAAAATCTCCATAAAATAGAAGGGGTGAAAAAGCAAGATCGTAAGGCTTGGGATATGTGCTGTGGTCTACTAAAAATGTAAAAGGCCCATCGTATTTGAGGGAACTTTAACAGAAAATCGCTATTTAAGTTTTCTAAGGCATGAATTAAAGGAGGTTGTGGAGAATATTCTAATTCGTCAGTATAGTGATATTATTAAGCATCAAAATGGGGCACCTCCCCATAACTTTCGAACGGTGACTCATATTCTTAATAACCAGTACAATTTGTGAATACGGAGACACGGATCCATTCACTGGCCAGCAAATAACCCTGATCTTACCCCACTAGATAATTTCTTGTGGGGGGTATTGGATGGACAAAATTTACTTCAATAGAACACATAATTTGGCAGGATTACAATTAGCAACGCAATTCACAAATTAAGTAAATTGTATCAAGATTGATTTAATAATGGAGGTTCCTATGTGAATATTTAACTAATCTATTCAAATATTTATTACTATTTCTAACTGTTAAAATTCAAATTTGTCTTTATATATTACTTCAGTTCATTTGTTTTGTTATTCGTCGTCATCCATAGCTAAGCAAGATCCAGTAGTCATCAAATTCTGTATGGCTTTCATGGCTTGCTAGACTAAAGAAAGGATGCTCTATTGTAATTAAAATAAAAGTTTAGAGTCGAGTTATTAGATAAAGCTCTTATACAACAGTAGACAAACTATATATTTTTGAAAACAGGAAAACGAGGAGATTTATATTTTAAATAAAATGTAGGGTATTCCATTTGAATTAATTTTTCCAGTTTTTGTATTTTCCGATTGTCAGTTGTTTTTTAAATGTCATATCTAAAATCTTCGTAAAAGATCTGAAAACTTTTATATAAACATATTTTTTATATTCCTTGAAATAATGCCCTTTAAAGGGTGCCAAGTTATATGGAAAAACCCTGTACATGATTTCATTTTATCAGATCAGCTGTATTTTGTCAACAAAACAAAAGTATTTGCACACTCTACAAGATTATAGTTAACTATTTTAACTTATTAATTTTCAAAAATTGTTAACAAATATCAACTTACCGAAAACTCCAATTTATAGCAAAAAAATAATGTTAAAAAAAGTTTTATAAAATGTTAAAGCATCTGCTCACTTTAAACACGTATGCACAGAGCCAGTTTTGAATTAGTTTCAGTTTAAACATGTATTATCTTCATTTGTAAACATTTTTAAAAGCACACTACATGTTTAAAATTTAAACACAAAATGCTACATAACTGCTTAGAGAAACAAACCAACTATTTCTTTTGCTGTCGTTCCCTTAACATTGAACCGTTTCTAATCTCTGTTACGATAAACGATGTTGCCGATTTTTGTAAGATCTTATTAAGGTAAAAAAGATATTTTGAATAAAAAAAAACCTTATGAATTACGTAAAAATAATATAAATAACTTGCTTACATAATAAAATTAAATAAAAGTGTTAGGTCCTTAAAATTAAATAATATAAAATAGATCTTTAAGGTAATTTTTCTCAAAATTGGTAAAGAATAGATATACAAGATTGTTTTGATCAAAATGATCCATACTATCACCTTTTAAAATATTGGTAGTCAAATTCCTAACACCCTGTATATAAAGTAATTAATTTGTCTGTTTGTTTTCATTAGCAGCCGAAATGTTTGCGTTATAAATTTTAAACGAGACGCTTTTTAAAACAATTAAAATATTAATTAAAGTGATTCACATTATGTAAATTATTGATTTTAAAAATATTATTAAAAGAGTTTAACTCAGCCAGTGAAAGAAATCATTAAATATTGAGTGTTATTTCAGTGGGGCATTTAAGGTGTATTAAATTGTCTTTCCTGCGGTACCTCATTTGTTAAAATTGGTTTATTAGTTGCAAAGAGTTTTTAATGTTTGCATTAAAACCTTATCATTCTGAAAAATGTATCCCTAAAACAAAAATAAAATCTGTAGGGTGCAGGAAAATAACTGGCTTGATCCAGTTTTTTTAGCAATATTCGGACACCTAGTCGATTTTTGACAATTTTTGTTAGACAAAGGCAGAACTTAAACTCACCTGGTCAATTGTATTTATGGTGCTCCACCATCGAAATTTATTTTTTCTCATTCACCAATATATGTGGCTTGAATAAAGATCCCAACCTACTCACCAATATCTCCAATCCCGCAAGCTCCATGTTCTCTTCCTAACTGACACCAAATTAAGCCGTAAAAATGCAACCAGTGACCTTGACTTTCCTTGGTATGAACTTCTTCCATCATTCAACCTGAACTGTGACGACTGTGCCTTCTTCATAGCAATCTATCCTGTACAGGACTTCCCAATGTTGATTGTTATATTCACCGCTCTCCCTCAGAGAATTCGTTAATTGAACTCTTAAACTTTCTTTGTGCTAACGTGGATTTCCTAATATCTTGAATTCTTTTCCTCTGAAATCATTATTGTTGGACTGATTTCAAAGGAGGAACGATAGAGGTCTTTGCAATCAGTCAAGCTCTCATCAACCTCTTTAAGGATCCTACTTGCTTCTTGCGCATCGCCACACAAAACCAAAACCCATTGAACCTCTCTTTCACCCAGAGCCTTTTCAGTTTTTCATTTCCGTTCCCCTGGGTTCATCTTATTACGGTCTAATTACTATTTCCCTTCCCATACAAATGGTGAAGTTGCAGAATCCATGAAATGTTGTAGTTATTTGTGCGATTTCTATTTCGCTTCCAGCGATTCTTCCAAAATTTGATCACAAATCTTGGATATAATCCAATTAAGTATAAAAACCTTTATTCCACATTATATTAAGACTGCAAACCCTTTCAACAATAAAACTAGGTTTTGAAAATTTTGAGATAATCCCAGACTATAACCATGTCAGTAGAAAAATATACTTGCAGACTTAGTGGCCAAATTTCAGAAAACAGGATCTGTGTTGACTAAAACGGATCCGAAACACAGTAGATGAATATTAAGATCTTATAATTATCATTCTTATCAGATCTACCTTGTATGTATTTTTGAAATCTTAAATTTTTAAGCAGGAATATTTTTTGGCCATGTCAATGTCCCTTTTTTTTTCAAGGGAATTTGCTGGAGGCCTGTAACTAGATCTGGTGGAAACCGTAATCAGTCCAAGAATGATATACAGGGTGAGTCGGGAGGATCGCCCCAAACTCCAGGAGTGTGTTTTATGAAAGATACTGATTTAAAAAAACTCATATGTTCTTATTCGATTCTCATTTGTTTTCAACTTACAGCATAAATTAGAATATAAAAAAGATCTAACAAATTAACGTTTCAATCATTAGATTTCATCATATTAAATGTTCAAAAATGCCCCCATTGAGCTCTCAACATTTTCGGCTTCGTCTACGTAGGGCGCCTGTTGCTCTTCTAATTGCCTCATGCCTTTCTTTAATTTCATCTGCAATATTTCTGATACGCTGAATAAGTGCTTCTCGAGTGTCCACTCTCACTTTGTACACTTCATTTTTTAACCAGCCCCATAAACAGAAATCGAGTGGAGTGAGGTCAGGAGATCTTGGAGGCCAAATAATAGGACCACCGCGACCAATCCAACGCCTTGGAAACCTCCCGTCTAAGTGTTGCCTGACTTGATGTGCGAAATGTGCTGGAGCTCCATCATGCTGGAAGTACATTTGCCTTCTGATGTTTAGGGGAACATCCTCCAGTAGTCCTTGTAATTCATTTTCGAGAAATTCACAATAGTAGTCCCCTGTGAGGCGATTTTCCAAAATAAAAGGGCCAATGACATAACTATCTATCATACCACACCATACGTTTACCGAGAACCTATGTTGAAAGTTGCTCTCGACTGTTGCATGCGGATTTTCCTCTGACCAGACATGGCAATTGCGACTATTATTAATACCGTCACGAGTAAATGTTGCTTCGTCCGTGAAAAGTATGCGCGATATAAGATGACGATTATTGTCCATCCACCGACAAAACTCCATACGTTTGGCAAAATCTTCTGGCTGTAGGTGTTGGATTTTTTGTAAGTGGTAAGGATACAAACCTTGCTCGTGGAGCGTATTTATCACTCTTTTTTGTGGAATGTCCAACTGAGCAGCCATTCTGCGTGAACTGATGGTTGCATCTTCTTCTACTAGGTCCAGAATATTTTCTACTTCTTCTAAAGTTTGTTGAGTAGCTCTTTCAGAAGTTGTGTTGGCACTGGGAAGTGTTCCGCTTTCGCATAGTTTGTTGAAAACTCTCATAAATACTTTGTTATCAGGATGACGTTGAAATGGGAATCGTTGACGGTATTCTTCAGCAGCAGCTGTAGCATTCCCATTGCAAAAACCATAAACAAATATCATATTCGCATACTCTAAGTGTGAGTAAAAATTCGGCATTTTGGAATATGTTCAACAGCTCGAATTCAAAAATGACACTGACAGGTACGAATTCAAAAATGACACTGACAGGTATAGTACCAGTAAATGGAACATTAACTTATTTTGATTTCTAAGCACCCTATAATTATTATGTTGTATGTATGGAATTATGCTTGAAATCTTATTTTTGTTGTAAGTTGAAAACAAATGAAAATCGAATAAGAACATATGAGTTTTTTTAAATCAGTATCTTTCATAGAACACACTCCTGGAGTTTGGGGTGATCCTCCCGACTCACCCTGTAAATAATTTAAAATTATATAGAAAATCAGACTGTGTTTTAACAAGTTTTTTTCAGCACTGCGACTTGCGTGCGAAGGAATCTCTCAACGAAACATTTCCCCTGTATATAAATTTATAGAAATGATCCCAACGATCAAGGGATTTGTGCCCACTGGATTATTTTCTGAGAGGATATCTTAAAACAAAAATGAACGCTGTTTAACCCAATTCATTGAAAGTTTTACAACAAGGAAATGAGTGGACAGTTAACACCGTTGCCAGTTGGAATGAAAACTGATAGTCGTCACTTTCAAAGTTTAAAAAAGTTAATATTTTAATCAAAACATTTTTTTAGGTAACTAAATCACCAAATTTAACAAAAGAGGTAGCTTTAAAATATCCTAGCGAATTAAAAGAAATCATACACACTCTAACAGCAAATTGTTTCGGTTTCTTTGAGTCACCCAGAATAAAAAGAGATTTTTTATGTTACGCTTATAATATTCTCCAGAAACTCTTAAAACATTTCAGCTCGTTTGACTTAAGGCAATTTTCCTTTTGTTCAACACTGTTCATGTACATCTTACTTTCTGCTCCGAAACTGAACACTAAATCAGCGGAGTTAGTACTGTTTTCGTATTTTAACAACGTAGAACTTTTTAATAATGCTTGTGATTTAATGTGAAACGTTGAGAAGATTGCTGTAGCATAGTTAAAATAAGTACCACATTTACCTATTTTTATTAAATCAAATTCTTTGTTTTAACATCACGACACCTCAATATTAAATACATATATTTTGTAGAAAGATACGTAACTCTGATATTATTAGCATTGCGAACACTGTCTCAATAGTAAGTAACTGATTTAATACCAGGTGGCCACCGCATTCACCCGATCTTTTGGCACTCGACTTATTTTTATGAGGATCAATCAATCATGGAAGAATTGCATGAAGCCACAACAAACACATTTCAAAACTTACAAGGACGATCTATAATACTTTTAAATGTCCTTACACCATGTTAAAATTGTATAATAACCAGTTCTTACCTTTTCACTGTTTATAGAATAACCGAGATACAAAGGAGGTTCCAAAATGCAATATTTTCAAATTCACCCTGTACCCAGAAACGACACGGGCCATGAGAATTTTGTTTATGTTATTTTAAAAATAGTACAGTATTGTGTTTATTTTCAAATAACCAAGATACCCCGCAAAAGTGTTGAATATTGAATATCCTGTCTATACGGTGTTCTCTCAGGAGTCACTTATTTTGACAGGTTGTAAAACTCGTAAAATGAAGTTAATTTACAGAAAATTACCTACATAAAATTTGCAAAAAAGTTACTTAAATTTTTTAAAAATTTATCACAGGCCTGTTCTTTGATACTCTCTCGACCACTGCGTTGTGTGTTGCAAATAAAGAAGTTATTAAAATTTCAAATATTTAAAGTTTTTGTTTATTACTGATACTAGATAATTTTTTATTATATTCGATCTTCAATTCAGCTAAATTTCATTAAATAACGCGTGGTACTTTTAGATTGTAGGTTTGTACGAATAAAATGGCACACGTTCGTGACAATAATGAATTAGAACTTACGGGGAATGTCAACAAAATGTAGCTGCAGCATATCGTTTCTACGCGGAAAGGTTTACCTTAAGAACCCATCCAGTCCCGAGGATGTTTGTAAATTTAGTTATAATGCTTCGTAGCACGCCACATTTTAGACGAGAAGTTCAAGAACATTTAAATAATGAGTTTCCTAATAAATGGATAGGGCGCAATGGACCCATTTGTAGGCCTGCACACTCCCCAGATTTATCGCCGTGTGATTTTTTCCTTTAGGCCATGTGTGATTTTTTCCTTTAGGGCAAAACAGTTGGTTTATCAAAAGGGAGAAATAGATACTGTACAAGAATTACAAGAACGCATCGAAAACGCTTGTTATGTTATTCGTAGACACCGGGATTTTATTTTTGAAGATGCACGTGGAAAAAATTCAGTGTAAAGCATATTAAAGCAAAATTGACCAAGCGCGCGGGAAAAAGAAAATTTCTAAACTAAAATGCGTACGGGAAAAATGTAAATCGGGCACACTTGTCACTATTTTTTTCTTTTGTTTATGGTCTATTAGAATCTTTTGTATTCTTGGCAAAAACTTAAACCGTTTAGACGCCAAAGAACGTTCAAATGACCCAAAGTTCGATCTCTCCCATTATGAATAGGTTTCGCAAGACTGTAGAGCAAGAATTTCATATTTTCAATTTTTTTAGGCAATTATTATCGCCTAGTAATTTTTTTTGTATTAGTAAACGGAAAACCGAAAAATGAATAGTGCTCTAAAAACGTGCCAAAATTTATCAGTTACTTGAAACTGTCTTTGAGTTATAGTTGCCGAAAGGTACATTTTGCCACCACTACGAATACGGAATTCCAAAATCTTCACAGTGTGACACGTGATCCTTTGTTACGTATCTTTCTGCATATTTAATCTGAACAATAATACCACCACCGAATGATCGCTTATTTCATTTTTTTCTTTAGCCCAACATATGTTCCACACGGCCCACACAAGGAGCACTAGAGCTAGGTTAGAGCGGGATAGGGAATACGATGAATATTCCGAAAAGGACCACCTGAACACCCATCCGTCGGCCCACCACCTCCCCCCGGATGACTACCGAGACAGGCCCTTAGACAGGGTCCCTTCTCGGAACTTAAGGAGCAGGGAGGACATGGATTTTCCGACGTCACATAAAAGTGCTTCTAGGAAAACGTTGAACGCCATATAGTGGAGGCTCTCTACGGAACAACCCATTGAAGAGGAGCTTCAGGACGAATTATCTCCATCAGCAGGCGCTGAAGTGTATTACAAACCCCAGATTCCTAAAGCGTATAGAGACGATAGACTCAGCTACGGTTTTTCTTTGGACAGACTGCCTAAGCTGGAGGAGGACGCTAGATACGCTGGTAGAAAGTTGGAGGCGTTTCCGGAGGAGGGATCGTCTAGCACTGGTGCTACAAGGAGGTATCCCGAGGAAAGACAGTCTGTGACTACGATAGACAGGAGCAAGGAGGAGGGCAGGAATTATAGGAAGGAATTATTGGAGAGGTTTGGCGCTATGGAGTTGGATGATCGTCCCGAATTCCCAGACCCTCAAAGGTATTATGAATAGGTATTTGTCGTTTTATATGGTGTACGAATATGTATCAAGCAATATAGTTTCGAAAGATATTTCCTTGCTTTTTTAAGTTACTTTTTTATTTTAAAATATTTATGAATCACAAATGTTTACACTTAACTTTATCTTTGCCATTTATGTAACAAGCAGTATATCCCACAGTCACTGTAGGGTCAGACATAAAAAAAATCCGGAAGCAGAAAATTGTGGAAATTTTGAACTAGCAAAAAATTATCTGCTAGCCCTTTGCAAACCCAAAATAGTTGGAAAAATTCGCTTTTTTATTACAATAACTAACAAAATATTTCAGATAGGGCATAAGAGAGGTATATCCCTCCAAGGTTTTACATGGCTTCAAATTTTAGCGTTTTTGGATTCCCAAAAACATATTATCTCAATCCCGTCGATTTATCTGTCTGTCTGTCAATTTGGGCCATAGCTAGAAGACTACTTTTCTGACTGACTTTGTGACTTTATGTTGAGGTTTTTCTAATTTCCTTAATAACCCGATATTTTATCATAAACCTGTATATATTTTAAGCCCACATTCGGGAAAGATAAAAAACTAGACTGGATTGTGGGTTTCTTGTTTATCATCTTCATTTGATTACTACGTCAATGAAAATTTGATCTGTAAATATTATAAACTAATGTATATCGACTTTTTTAACTTATTGATACACATAAATATTGTAAAATAAATCATTTTTATTATTTATAGAATATTAAATAAAATTAAAATTTTTTTCGAGATCTTATACTTTCTTACCACAAACATTCGCAAGCCTTTAATTCATATTTAACCCACGTTAGTTAAGAGAAAATAGTCAAATTTTTGTCTTCCCTAAACGAATATATTTTTTAAATCATATTCTTTCGAAATGTATTACTAGCATACAATAACTTGTTGCTCTTAATATGTATTTCTTTTAACAGTTCATTACCAAGAATCGCCACAATCAACTCCAATTATTACATTTTTATTACTTTTGTTTTTATCAAATCAGTATCAAAATACGAAGATTTAACGTAAGGAAAAAATGTGTCCTAACTTTGTAAAGAAAAAAGGTAATCTGACCTATATTGAAACTTCTTTAATTTTTATTAATTTGAGTAATAAATTTTATAACAATCTTATCAATATAAAAAGGTTAACAGAGCAAATAAGTTATATTGTTTTATTAAATGTGATGACATCTGCACTGTATACATATTGTATACACTGTAAAACAATTTAATTTTAATAAAAAAATCATATTTTCGTAAAAAATATTTACTTAGGTTATTTAATATATTCCGCAGCAATTTTGAACATTGTATAACATTTTTTGACTTTCGCCTGTTATAGGAATGATCATGCTTAAATTTAAATGTGTCAAAACGAAATTACTTCAGGTTTCTCTATTTAAAGGGATCAAAACACTGAATGAACCGGAGTGCTATTATATATGACTGAACAGATTTTTTTCCTTAAACAAATAAACTGAGTTTGAAGTTGTTAAAGGGAAAAATTAACATAAAAATA